>CAEGAG010177077.1:0-25710 GCA_903067065.1 Brachyrhaphis terrabensis
TGGATAATTTCCACGGCACACTTGACGATCACCCACGGCACACTAGTGTGCCGCGGCACAGTGGTTGAAAAACACTGTTTTACTCAAAACGAGCCTTTTGGACGGTGTTCTTGCCGAGCTGGTCCTCCTGGGCCGCCGTAATATTTCTACTATGACGTATTTATTTCCTAAAACTACGGCACAGGCCTTCCTGTCAACCGCTTGGTCAGCTCGCACGCGCTCAACGCAAACTTTCAAAGGCGCAACTAAAAATCCCTTTCAACATCTACATAAAGAAGAAAAAGGATTAGAGAGAAACATGCAGACAGATTGGACACACAAACCTTTTTTAAGTAGCTCAATTTCGTTGCTCGATGTTTATCACGGTTGACTGTAAGTACAGTAAATCTGAGGCAGCAGTGTAGTAGAAGGAAGAAATACTGCCACCTGCAGGTGAGTTAGTCACTTAAATCCAATTGTTTTTTGCGGAAACTGTCGTAAATTCACAATTATGCTTTAATGCGAAACCTGCGTGGATTTGTTACATTTTTTTATTTATTTATTTTTTGCGTGAATCTCCACAATTGTGGATTCCTGTACAAAACTGGTGGTACTGATAGGTCAACAGTTCAATTAGCATTTTAATATTTCTTCCTTTGATGTGGTACTTCCCATTATTATTCTTTTAAGGTAATTTATATCTTAATGTTTTATGTCTGTGAATTTGTTCTACCCTTTGTCTGAATGGTGACATTAAATAAAGTTGCTTTGCCTCCCCAGTGGGAACAGAAGAAGCTCATCGATGATCTCATCACCAACGGAATCGAGGAGGGAATGGAGGTAATGTGGGTCTTTCTGGAAGTTTCGCTCACCTGTAATACGGATAAACTCCTAAAATTCACTGAAGTATTCATTGCTGGCGACGTGTTGAGACACAATTTGCTTGACGTTTAAGTCAGCGTGCCAGGTGTCACCATAGAGACCCTTCCGTTCACAGGTCCAGCACACAGAAGGAAAGGGGAGGGCGGTGTTTGCCACTCAGTGTTTCCAGAAAGGCGATTACATCGTGGAGTACCACGGCGACCTGCTGCAGATCACCGACGCTAAGAAGAGGGAGGCGGAGTACGCGCAAAACCCTGCCACCGGCTGCTACATGTACTACTTTCAGTACCTCTGCAAAACGTACTGGTAGGAAAACATTTCATCCATCCTCTTGTTTTAACTCGATATGAAATGTTAAGAGGGTAAAAAAAATACCAAAAATGTCCGCACTGCACTGAACAGATCACTCCAAGCGTGTAACATTCTACTGCTATTACTAGCATAACCTTAAAAAAGTTATTTGAATTTTGAAATGCAGAGTGATATTTAAATGTGCGGCAGTATTGTAACTGTTTGAAAGTAATATCAAGAAACAGTTAACAAGTTTAACCAAAAGATAACAGCAGCAGGAAGAGATTAACCCATTATATGCACGCCAACTATAAGAATGATGTAGAAATTGTTCTTCCATGTGTAATAGCATTTAGTTTTTATTATTCAATGTTGTTAATAAAAAAATTAATTTCTTTTATCAACAGCTCTAGGGGGCCACTTGGGGGCCCCCTAGTGGTGGTAGAGCACTAACCAGCTGCTTAACTCGCATTTGACTTAAAAGTAGTCATGTCTAATTAAAACTTTTAAATCAAAAATGTCAAGCTCAGTTAATCTCAAAATGCGTTTGTTTTTTCTGGACGTAACTGAAACAATATCCAAGCTAATCCAGGACAGACTTAAAAACCGAGGTCGGCTTATTTTTTTTACATTTCTCGCCCTGCTCCCCGCAGCGTGGACGCCACCAAAGAGACGGGTCGGATGGGTCGGCTGATAAACCACAGCAAAAACGGGAACTGCCAAACCAAACTCCACGACATCAACGGCGTGCCGCACCTTATCCTGGTCGCCTCCCGAGACATCGACAAGGGCGAGGAGCTGCTGTACGACTACGGGGACCGCAGCAAAGCCTCCATCGCCGCTCACCCCTGGCTCAAGTACTGACGGGAGGCGGTCAGCGACACTTGTGTTTCTCATAGCTAGCGGACATGTTGCCTTAGAAACAGAATGTGTACCCCTTTTTGTTGCCGTGCAGAGAACGCTGGGTGGTAGATAACGGGGTGGGTTTGGAGTGGCGTGGGGTGGGGGGCTTAGGGTACCTATTTACATTTTGATTAAGGTCCGTCTGCTCCATCGGACGGACCTACGTACTTTTATTTATATGTTTCTCTGAAACATTCTGGTTGTTTTGCAGCACATTTCTTTTGTACATTTTGTACTTCCTGAAGACCAATGCCTCTACAGCATGCAGGTGGTAGTTAATGCTCAGCATTTTTTATACTGCTTTTTTTTTTTTTGTAATTTATCCTTAGATACTTAGCAATACATCCCCGAACGGCTTCTCAGACCCCTCCTCCCTTTTGGATCAACAAGCACTATGAGATCCAAGTTCCTTCTTAGGAAAAATATTCTGCTCCAGTGAACTTCAGCTATGGATATAAAAAAAATATTAAAACTAGTAAATTTCCAAGAAAAAATAAAATAAAATAAATTCTGGGATTGATGTCAGAAATTTTGTAGAAAAACTCTGAAATTTCTGAGATTGAAAAGTCGAAAATATGCAAGAAAAAACTCAAAAATCCTCAAATCAAACCCCGAAATTTTTTAAATTTAATCTCAGCAATTTTCAAGAAAAACCTAAAATTTCAGGGTTTGGAAAAGTCAAACATTTGAAAGAAAATAAAAACTCGCATTGTGAGGTCTTTCTTGGAAGTTCACCCCTCTTTTCTCTTTTTCTGCCTACGGTGGCTCCAACACGCCGTCCCACATGGAAACCATCTGTGGCGGCTGGTTGCCATGTGACAGTTAACCTCACTCCCGGCTCGGCTGCCATCTTGGAGACTTTCAATCATGTTTTGACACTTGGTGAAAAGTCGAAATATGATGCAAGCTTGTGCAACTCTGAAATAACCAGTGTGATATACATATATATATATATATTCTTTTTTGTTGCTTTTTTGTTTTTAGATGATAATGTATTTTTTAATATTAAACACGACGGTTACATTTTAATTTAAAAAGTGTTAAAATAATATAAAAGTTTCTGCGATTCCTTTGCAGAATTTTCTGCTGTAACTGCTTGAATGAAAGTGTATGTTAAGATTTGTTTGATTAAATGTCGACTGATCTTTAGCCGATGCGCTGTTCCCACTTCCTCCACCTGTCGGCCATTAAAGGAGTTATTACCAAATGCTGAGCCAGACAATGACAAAGTGTCTAAAGTCAAGGTATTCTAAACACACCTTTTCACATTAAAAAAACATTAACAGAAAGTATTTCAGAATGCAACATAGAATAATAGAATGATCTTTAAAGGGTACTCCCTCCCTCCTTTTTTTTAAATAAGTAAAATTCTGAAAAGTGTGGCATACATCTGTTTTCAGGCCCTCTGACTTCAAGTATTTGGGGGTAAGTCTCTAACAGACTTGCAAATATTCTTGTAAGATCATAATTTTAGTCTTGTTAAAATAATAATAATAAAAAAAATTCCTAGCCTAACCTGAATTCAAAGTCCAATTAAACAGCAACTGCAAAACACACTTGTCAAACAAGATGGCCGCCCTTGATGCGCTGACGTCACTTTGAATTATAGAAACCCAAGGAAATCACCCCCCTCCTCCCTCAAAAACTGTATTTATTGGCCAGCCCTAACTAAAGAACTTGTCTGCAAATATTAAGTTTTTAACTTGCATGTCATTAATCAGAGCAGCTCCTCTGATTAATGGGCTGGAGTTTATTTAGGGGTAACAGAATTAAGAATTAAGGAAGCTAAAGACAAATCCACATCCTACTTTTCAGAATATATCTAAACAATTCATTCATTCAGTATGAATCTCATAACATCCCAATGAAATGCATTAACGTTTGGTTTTATAATGTGATGAGATGTGATCAGAAGCTAACTAGAAGCTATGGTTTTGATTTGGGCGACAGACACATTTGGTTTTAATGACCTAAAGTCATTGGCTCATTGAGTATTGAAAGTACCAATATCGACACTTTGAGTAAATCTCTTCTCTGAAGACAGGACTGGAATATCGAAGCGTCTAAAGCCAAACTGAAAACACTCCCAGGTCATTTTACGCTTCTTCCACAAGCGCAGCAGCGTTTTATATGCTGCGTTTCCATTGACCATATAATTGCGCAACTTGACATTTCGAAAATAAATCCGCTTAAGAGAAACACCAATTTTGAAGAAAAAAAAATATATATATTTTTCAGTAAAAAGTTTTGCCACTAGTTTTTTTTTTTTTTTTTTTTTTAATTAAAATTGGTGTATTTGACAAAACTCCAATGGAAACACTTTTTTTTTTCGCATCACGCAAGTCTCTTGATCAACAACGGGATGTTTCTGCCGGGACAAATCATGAAGATGACAGGAAGTAGTTAGAGGATGATGACAGCAGTGTGTTTTTGAATGACTTATTGTGTGAACAAACTTGGTTGTATGATTTTGTGTGTCTTATTTAATGGAAACGGCGCAATTGCGATTATTATTATTTTTTTTTACATTAGAATATTGACAATTTTGTGCACATTTGTAATGGAACTGATGACTTTAAAAAAAGCATGTTGGAAACCCTCTCAGATCAAAAGAACAATAGGAAGTCTGTTGAGTTTATGTGCCTAAAACCAGATCATTTTCAATGGTGCCACTTTAGTATCAAAAAGTAAATAAGGCATAAGAAACATGATAGCATGAATTTATATACAGAGAGGCGGGACATCCTGATCTGGCCAATCTAAACACAGATCTGACTTTTTTTCCAAATTTTTTTACATTATTTTAACATTAATCTCAGACATACTGTAAGAGAAGAGTTCTGCCATTTACCCCCACGGTTACCAAAGTAACCGTTGGTCCTGATTTAACTTCTACAAGGTAAATTCAGTGATAAACTATCAGCTTCTTTGCTAAATATTGTCTTTTTAATATTGGTAAACCCCAGGTCTCCTTCCTAAGGGTGACTTGTGGAAAATTAAGTTATTCAGGTTTTTTTTTCCCTCTATTAAGATAAGTAGTTCTTTTTTAACCCAAGCTACTGCTGCACAGCCTACCATAACACAGATAAAATGGAGGGAAACTGATTTTAGAAGCTGGCTGCGTGTGTTGTCTTTTGTTGCCAAATGAATACAAAAGTTAACCATTATGCAACATCACTCAACTATATAACCAGAAGAATCAATTAACCTCTAAAGCCACCAAGAGTAACAGATTCTAGCAAGAATCTTATCTAGTTAGCTTCAAAATGAAGCCAGCTTTACTGTTGTTTGAAACTAATGAGGAAATATTTGGTTAAAGAGAGTTTCTGTTCAACTTTAACATTTAAGCATTTGACCCAGCAATCGGGTTTCAAGGCCGTGTTTTCAATATGAAATGTGAGATTCAACTTTTGCATCATTGGTTATTTCTGTCATAGAAAGTTGAACTTTACAACATTTACATTTTAGCTGAAGAGCCAGTTGGAAAAATACTGAAGTTTGGCATTTATCTACTCATCTTTATCTAACTAGTTGCAGTTTGTTGCCTTGTACAGGAAGCCATTTTTGTATTAGCGGTAACTTTATTCCAATAATTTCTCCGCCTAGACACATTCATTTATTTTGCTATTTATATATACTTGTAAGTATTTTAAGTCTTTTTCTGCTCAGCCAGCATTTCCTTTTTTGTAATTCACAATTAATTTTCATGATTAATTTTCACAGAAGCAAACAATGTCTATACGCAGAGGCCAGTCGAGAAGTTTCAAGCTACTGTCATTTCCTGTCTTAACATAACTTCTGTTTAGTAGGATTAACACTTGTGTAACATGTTTTAATATAAATATTTCTAAGTACATTACATTGTCATTTTTAAAAAACAATATGGAACAGATGCAATAAATATTTGTGGGCAAAACTGACTTTTTACACAGTTTTAGGACAGAAAATTGTTGTTGTAGCGCCGAAGAAATCTTAATGCTGGTGTTCAAGCATTCATGAATAAAGATTTAATATGCAAATAAAAGGACTGGTGCATCTGGTTTGTTTTTATGGGACGATGAGTGCTCTCAGTAGGGTTCTCCTGCTTTAGGATTCAAGTATAAAGTTGTCTTAACCGAGAAAACTGAATTTAGTCCAACTCCAGGGCTTCACCAATCGGACATACTCAAAATTTCAAGTTTTTGTCAAATGCATCTCATCTTTTTGAGATTTCTGAATATGTTGATTCCCTCTACCCAATTTTGATCCACTTCTTGTTGTGTGTCTTCACCTCCAGTGAGAGAGACTTTAGGACAAAGGCCTTGTGACAGGAAGGGAAGGGAAAGAAACAATTTCTGTTCAAGAAGAAACATAGAAAACACACAAACAGCAGGAAGTACAAAGATGGGCTTCAAAGAGGAGCCGAGAGCAACTTTCTAAACGATGTGGGCACAATTTGGGGATATTATATCTGCGTCATTTCTAGCATAATGAAGCACAACACCACAAAGGAAATGTAGCTTCTTAAGAAAAAAAAACTTACACAGGCATTTTCGACCGTTTTGCTGCGGTTTAATGAACCAGTGATTCTTGAAAAGCGGGACAAAATGGGTTTAAATTTTCCCAATGTTTTTTTTAAATTATTCCTCAAGCTTATGTAAACAAATATAACAATGTTTTGGAAATGTAAAGATGCTAAGGTGCAGGCTCCCAGTTGCAACATTATTTTGAAAATTACATTTTTAATGGACCTGACCCAGAACTTTGTCATCACCATATGACAAAAACAAATATAAAATTATTTTTAATGACCCTATTAGTGATATTTTACTGAGTTTTAAAGACAAATGCTTCTCAAGAAACAAAAGAAATATATAAAACAAAAAAACATAAAGTCCATGTGATGAAAAAAAAAAAGGGACAAAGGATCATTAGTTCTCAAATAAATTCAGATCATTATAGGCGTCCAAGAGCTGCATTCCCTGCTTGTTTTTAATTAGTATTAAGTTTCTGAACTGATTGTCCTTTAGAAGGTTTTTAAAGGCTGAAAAGTCAGGTTTTCTATTTCCCCATTTACAGGAGTGGATGAGGAACTTGGTGAAGATCAGCAGGTTGTTAAGATTGAGGTCGGTCTTCTTCCTAATATTATATCCTCTTTTTAAGGGATGATGTAGGGAAAGTTTTGTTGAGATCCAGTCCTGAAAATTTCTCCAAAATGTTCCAGTTTGCATGCAATAGAAAAAGAGATGATCTGTTGTTTCAATGTCGTTGTCACAAAAGGTACAGCTGTTGGTATCAAAGTTGAATCTTTGTCTTAATAGTTCCCTGGATGGAAAAATGAGAGTTTTAAAATGAACCTCTTTAGCTTTAGGACTCAGAGGGTATTTAAGGTAAGCAGTTCTCCACTTTCTTCAGGCGTTCTGGTGACCCCAATAATGCCTGATTTTTTTAAACATTCTTTTTATGTCTGACAGTGTTGACAAAAACTTGGGACAAATTTCAATTGAGTTGGAAAATATATAAAAAATGATTAATTCATCTATTAACCCTCTCCAGGCAGATGTTGCAGATTTGCAACAGCTTCCCAGAATTAATTGCATTTGGAAAAAAACAAAAACAAAAGTCTGAATTGTATATTACTACCCCATATGATCATTTTCTCCAAATATCAGATTTTTCCTGCAACTACAACTTAATTTGAGCCTGAGAGGGTTAATAGTTTTATAATTATTTATTTGAAAACTTGTACTTAACTGTCATAATATATTATCTTAGTATTCCTTTAATTGTTTTAAACTATTATAATGTATTGAGTTTTGCTCCAGGACAAGAGATTTTAAAGACACCATCCACCTACTACAAAGTTTAAAATAAAAAATATTCAGCAAACTACCAGGAAAACATACATTGTGGTGCTCACATGGCCCAGGTTAGTTCAGTAAGATATTTGGAAAAAATTATGTTTTGCGTATATTTTATTCAAATTTTGTGCTTTATCTATAGGACCTGTTTTGCACCTCTTCTCAAGAATCACTGAAACGACTAAAACCCCACCGCTAGTCGAGCAGTTACAAGAGACTACCTCACCCCAGTATGTGGACACTCGCAGTACCGTGGTGTCGTGAATACTTCCTGGTAGTCCAGCGTCCCTTCCCATCAAAAAATAAAAAATTTAAAAGTTTTATTTTTTTCCAACCACATGTGGATGGAAAATAAATAAATAAATAAAAATCAGCATGTAGAATCAAATGAAGAAACTCAACACCTTTTTCATGTTAATGACTTTAATTACTAAAGAAACAGGTTTGAATTGGAGCCATGATGCTTTTGTTACATCTGCCTGTCAGACAAGATAGAAGAGAAATATTGAGCTGCTTTGTCTGGACGTCCCTTTAATTCTGTGTTATTGTCCTTCCAGGCTTAATTATGTGAAAAAAAGAGAGAAATTGCTTAATTGCACACACACACACACACACACACACACACACACAAACACACACACACACACAAACACACTTGCCTTTATCATTGTGTTCTTGCTATATAGCGTTCCTGTCCTTTTACAATAATTTAAATAAGGATAAAGTGCTGTCACTATTAAAACACACAGCTTATCTCACTGCAGCGAATGAAGCACAAACTGTAAAAACATAAAAAATATCAAACAAAATAAAATCTGCATCCTTCTCATCCAAAATATTTTATCTCCTGTGCGACTTTTCCAGAACACGGACAAACATCTGCATGAAATCATGAAATAAAGCGGACATAAAACAAAATGTTTTGGTTAAGTCGGCGAAACTGAAGCCAACCGTTTCAATTTAACGGCAGTTTGCAAAGTTTGGCGCCAGATGCTGCGGCTGATTTGGCATCATTAGAGTTGCAGATGTTTATTAGTGGAGGATTATTTTATACTCAGATACAACTGGTAGAAATGTATTGCTAATTGATGGAGAAAATGGTTCATTTCACAATGAGTCAAAACAAAAAGAACGGATAACATTTTGCTATTGAATCCCATTTCTGCCAAGAAAATCCGATGTCAAAATTTTTTTATGCTAAATATCATATAGAAGCTACATAAGCTATCGCAAAATTATTAATTATTAATAATTAAGTGATTGACAAAGTGATTGATTTGAAAGCTATATATTTTTTTTTAAGGAGAAACCTAAATCCACTTTTATTGCTGAAGTTAGATGAGAAAATAGTAATCAATCCCACAAAATAAAAGTGTCAACTGTATGTGTTTATGTTTTTAATAGGGCAAGCACACAAACCGTATTAATGTTTTTGGCTCTACAATGATTTAAAAACCCTTGTCTTCTTTGTTTTACTAAAATATTGTTACTGTTATGTGTAAATTACAAGATTTTAATGTGAAAAAATCTGCTGACTCAGGGATACGGCATGTATTTGGGTCTTCTAATCAGAACTAGAGAGGTTGCTTAATGTAACTTAATGAGATAAGATCTCCTGGTTTTAATTTCTTATGCTAAAAAAAGTTGAAGACGTCTACGGTATAATATTAGAATAATCTCAATCATGGCATACGGCCAAAGTTTGCCATTTTTATCATTTGTTTTTGAGTTTTAGTTTTCTGTTTCGACATGGCCTCACGCTGTTTTCTTTGCAGAAATGGCCTCCAGTATCTCCAGTCCCATTGTGTTTCTCCTGGTGCTGGAACGATTAGACGCAGAGTTGATCCGTGGAGCCGCTCAGAAGTCGCTAAATGCTGGTGGTGATCACATGTCAGGAAACGTTAAAATACCGTAAAAGTAAACCGGGTCAAATTTTCCCTCGCAGCTTCACCTTCTCCTGATAAAAAAAAATAATCCGGAAAACTTCCTTTTTTCAGTCGAAATAAATTTGCTTGACGCTCCCGACTCGACTTCTCGTCAACTTCCACCCTCTCCATCCTTCAACGTGGGTCAACCACCTCCTGTGGAAACGACTCCTAGGAAACTAAAGCACTTTCCGGCATTTCAAAGCTGCGCAGCCTCTAAACTGACAACGTGTCATCTCCTATGTATTTAAATAAACCTCTTGATACATTTCTCCGAGAAGATCCTCTTGTTTCTTGCAAGGCCCCTCAGGTTGAAGCACAGAATGAGTCTGTAGCGGTAGTTTGATGTGCGTGGGGAGGAGTGGAGTGTATTGTTTCATCCTACAGATGCTGCAGAGCCTCCTGGGCTTGTTCTGTGTACACGTCGTCTTTCTGCATCCAGGATCCGAAGCCACCGCCGCCGCCTCCGGCGTCGATGTGCGCGCTCCGCTGCGCGTCGCGCTGCTTGTCCCGTGAAAAGAAGCTAAACCTAAAGAGACGAGACAGAGAGGTTTGAAATACCGTCACGTCTGTGAGGTCAGGAACTGAACGAAACATGGAAAGCTGTGTTAGGAGTTAGGGGAACAGTGCTGTTAATGTCGCCCCCTTCAGGGCTCTTTGGGGATAGGGTTTAGTAGTGATTTTAGATCTTGTTTAAATTTCATAGCAAAAAACAGCAAAAACTAAGTGAAAACAAATATAGTGTTTAGGGGAAATTCATTAGGAAAAATGCTGCAAATGATGTAAAAGATCTGATATAACGGTTTTTATTGCTCTCTGACTACTGAAAGACCCAGAAGCAGCTGCAGAATCATTATTTAACTTGGTTCATGCAGATAACATGGAACAAAATCCAACAAATATCCATTCCCAGCTATCTGTAGCTGGGAATGGGAATGTATGGAGCTATTTTTTAAAATGACTAAATTAATCGAATGGCTTATGTGACTGAAAGTAAGAGGAGATGCTTCGGCCAAATAAGAAAAAAAAAACAAAACTTCTCATTTCTTTCAAAATTCAGACTTTTTTAGGGGAATTATGAAGAAAAAAGGTCAAAATTATGTGACTGAAGTCAGAATTTTGTCATTGAAAATTGAATTTGGAGGAATTTTTTTTTTTTTTAGAATTTCAAGAAAAAAGTCTGAATTTTTAGATCAGTCCAAAAGAAAAAGGAAAACAGGTCAGAATTCTGAAATTAAAGTAGAAATTGTAAGAGTCAGAATCCTTACAAAAAAGTCAAACGTTTGAGATTAAAGTCTGAATTGTAAGAAACAAAAAGTCAGAATATTAATATTTAAGTCTGAATTCTGAGAGAAATTTTAGAATTCTGAGAAAAAAAGTGAGAATTTTTAGATTAATGTCAAAATTCTAAGAAAAATTGTCAGAATCCTGAGAAAAAAATTTCAAAATTCTGAGGATAAAATCTGAATTCTAAGAAAATTCTGAGATTAAAGTTATTTTATTTTGCAGTGACCCTAATGCACTCGTGCTGCGAAGCCATTAAAAACACTT
Source organism: Brachyrhaphis terrabensis (assembly GCA_903067065.1). NCBI lineage: Eukaryota > Metazoa > Chordata > Actinopteri > Cyprinodontiformes > Poeciliidae > Brachyrhaphis > Brachyrhaphis terrabensis. The sequence continues at coordinate 11,372 of CAEGAG010177077.1, forward strand.
CTGGACATTTGTGGTTGTTAAATGCTACAAATTCTCCACAAATTACGATTTATGGTTTAGGTGTAACGTCTCTCAGAGCCAAATTGCTAAATACGTCACACATTTTGTCAGCAACACTTAATATCGGTGATACTTCCTGTTTCCACACAACTGCTTTCGGGTTTGATCGGTCTCGCTGCTGCTTTAAGACGAGGAACATTATTCCATCCACAATGGAGGATCTCGTAGTGAAACAATCCCACGGCATAATGCTGCCATCACCACCAGCATTATCATCTCTTGATTTAGAGACAAAGGCTCCTCAGTCCCAGTGAAAGGAACAACTAGTTTCAACTTGAGAGTGCACCAAGCAAAGTCCATGAGGACATGAGTGAGAGTCCAACATCAGTGTCTGACCTCACGAATGCTTTTCTGCGAGATTCTTTGACTCATTGACACTTAAAACGCTTTAATTTTAAATATCCTACAGTGATCTTGTCTGTTAGATTTCTCAGCGATCTAAATGAATGGAAGGTGATAGCATTTATTTGGAATTAATTTATGTAGATCTTACTGTGAACCCTATAAACATTAGAAAGTGATTCACTAAAGGACATAAGGCCAAAGTGATTAAGTTGGTCAATTCTACTGAATTATTCAGTGATCTGCAGAGAGATTGAGTGAAACAACAAAACTAATGTCTATTCTGACTGGCTGATTTTATTTTTTTTTTAATGATCCACCACAACAATCAGACAGCCCCACAATCAGCCAATCAGAATACTACAAAAGTGAGGCACATGCAGCGGGTGGAGGCTGTTAGCAGGAACCGTGATGGGCTGAAAGCCAACAACATAAAGTCATACAAGCGACATGAGGCGTCTGATTGGCTGTAAAGTGGGGTCATCTGGGATCAAACCAGCCGCCACCATCGGCATTATGGCTGTGAAGATCCTGATGCACAGAGAGGAGGAGGAGGAGGAGGGCGGGGGATGTAACAAAAGTCATGTCAGAGTTCATTCACACACAATGAAACACTAGCTGCATTTCCATCCACCATTACACTGCGCAGTTTGGAATTTTGAAAATAAATTTGCTGAACGGCAATTTCGAAAAAACAGCAAAACAAACAAAAGCAAAACCTCAAGTTTCTCAATAAAAAGTGGTTTTTCGGCAGGATCGAAATTAGTGTTTTTCGCAAAACTGCAACGGAATTTTTTTTTGCATGCCAGATGTTACTGCTGGCAGAAATGATGAAGAAGACGACAGGAAGTGATAGGAGGATGAAGAAAACGACAGGAAGTGGTAGGAGGATGAAGAAGACGACAGGAAGTGGTAGGAGGATGAAGAAGACGACAGGAAGTGGTAGGAGGATGTTTTGTAATGACTTATGACGTGAACAAATTTATTCTTGTGTGATTTTAATTGCGTTTATAATTTAATGGAAACACCGTAATTGTTAAATTGTAGTTTGTTTCGGGTTTTTTTGTTTTACATTAGCAGAATATCGACCGAGTTTTGCACACGTTTGTAGTGGAAACGGAGCTACTGTATTCCTGACTTTAAATACATAATGCTGTTCTTAAAACTTTTTGTAGTTATTATTAGTTCTCCTGAACTACAGTAAAGCAAGCATGAAGAGATAATAATCGTCTCAAGCACCAAAAAAGCCAACATGTGAGAAGAAGCCGTTTTAAACTACACATAAAGGTCTTCATAAACAACTATTTAAAAAGTCAATCATATTTGTAAAGTGTAGAAGGAGAGTATTAGTGACAAACAGAAAAGGCAACAATAAAAGTGAGAAAAGAATTTTCCGGATCGTCAGATTTCTACCTAGTGGTTGCTTACTGTTTAATGTAATGCAGTGGCTACTTACTGTAGATCACTGGGTTTGTTTGGTAGCTATAGTTTTTAGAGAACATAAAGTTTCCCATGCAGTCACAAAGAGCACTTATTTAGAGTTCAGCAAGTTTCACTGTGCATCCTGTTTATTTTCACAGCCAGACAAACACAGGAAGAGACCGTCGCAATGTGCTGTTTTACTGAGATGACCAATAAAAGGATTTTTTGGGGTGTGTGTGTGTGTAAGCTTGTGGTGTAATGTTACAAGCTTGAAATAAAGTTATGATCCTGCAGAGCCGCTTCTCTGGGAGATAAATAAACGGCTGAGGCAACAAAACAAAACGACACCCTTTGCTTTGCACACGCAAACTAATCATTTGCCTTAGCGCAGAGCAGGGAGGGAGACTGTGACATTCTGCTGCCCAGCCTACAGGTCAGGTGTGTTTGTGGGCGTGAAGCTACGACTTACAGTCGCTTGATTCCCGATTCAGGCTGGGCGGACGACCGAGAGCGGGTCCTCAGCTCAGGGGAAGGAGACGGAGAAGGAGTTGCAATGTCATAGTCCACTTCATCACTGTGAAAAGAAATGATTACAATCGTCAAGCACGTATGTGTGGAAAATGCGGGACGAAGGTGTTTCCTCTGAATACACTAACAAATCAAGAAAACACATTTTACACAAGAACATTTTGGCAATGAACAAAAGCATGTGACAATGTGCTTTTTGATTGTGAGATGGGTGCAGGACATTAAGGCAGACAGAGCCATATTGTACCAAGTGAAGAAATTACTGAAACTTGGACTAGCATCATAGAATACATTGAAGTACACGAGTTGAGGCTCATGTAGAAAATATTTGAAAAAATGCTTTTTTGTTGTAATATGAAACTTTACTAAATAATTAGCTTTTATTGAAGTCTTCAAGCAGGACTCTCATTTTTTTTCCATTGGATTTATTCAGCCTCTTACAAGTATCTGAAGCCAAAGTGTAAAAATAAAGATCCCGGACGAGCCCCCAATTTATGCTGCAAGACGGACACAGATCACAGGACAATTTAAATAGTAGACAGATTATTGCGCTCACTGTACACTTTCAGTAAAAAAAAATACCATTATGATTGGGTGATTGTATTGTACTCATTGTTATAACTTTTGACAATATTATTGATATATCTTCTTCTCTTGTCTATTTATAATGTGGAATGTTTATATAATGTATATATGTATATAATGTGTACAGAAAGAAGAATGACACTGTGGAAAAGTGTCACTATTTGTTGTTAAAAATATATATATAGATGAAGAGGATTTAAAGGTACGGTGCAACAAAAAAGAAGCACACATCATGACGTGAACCAAACCAACGTCTAGAGAAAGAGAAACCACTGTATGCAAAGTGATCTTTTTTCGCTCCAAATAGCATCACATCAACAGGAAATCAGTCCAGCATGAAGACCAGAAGAAGAACGATTGAAAAGAAGCAGCTCTGTTATTGTTGGTACAGTCATAAGCCAGAAAGAATCCACTCCACTCCATCTACCTCTTGTAGTACGTCAGCTCCTCCTGCAGTAGAAACACTTTGGCCTTCAGCTCATTCCTCTCGTGCAAGACGTCCCTCAGCTCTTGCAGCGTGAAGCGGGGCCGGTTGGGGTCCTTCGGGTCCAGTCCGCCCGACTCCTCCTCGCACATCGCCTCCTGCCGAGACAGCGGGGCATCACACAGAGTGAACTAAACCGGCCAGAATGGAAGGAGGGAGGAAGCAGGTACGAGGTGAGGATACCTTGGTGAAATATTGGAACACACCAGGCATGTCCTCATCACACATCGCCTCCTGGTGGCAGATGTTGGACTTCAAGTCAGATATGAGCGTTTTTTGTTTCAAACATGTAATTAGTTTGTCTGTGTCTCTTTTGTCTTAAAGCTGTGACGTGTTTCTCACTTTTAACTCAGCAAACCAGAAACAATCGCATTCGGTTAAAGGAAAACACCTCAAACACATGCAGCTCACTAAGCCACGCAGGAACTGGTTAGAAATTACTCTTATGGATACACGTTTTAAAAGAACAACGTCTGAAATCATACGTTTAATTGCAATTGTTTCCAAATTCAATCAGTTTTCCAATTTTTAAATGGCCATTACTTTTTCATTTATGACAAAATATACGAACACTCATCTGAGGCCACATAACAAAAGAAATAAGGAAAACCGTTTTCTGCTGGTTCTGCTGACCTCAGGGGTTCCCATAAACAGTCAACAAACAAATGCCGCAACTTTTCGGCAGGCGGCCTCCTTTCTGGATAATGATGCTGCAATTTACAGGAGTTTTCAGCCACTTGACAGTATAGTTATTACGACAGTTATTTATGTACAAATGTACATCGTTTCGTTCACAGAACTACATGTTTGTCTTGTGTCTGTCCGTTTTTACGTTCTTAAACATCAATATGTACTAGAGACTGGAAAAGTGTTCAATTTTCTTTTGGCAAAAAAGAGGTATTGATTTATTTATTTTTCGCAAAAATTACTTATTTTAGGAACACTTCTGCAGTCATGTAATATAGTTTTAATGACTAATCTGCTGAAAATGGCTGATTTGAAGTGCTGTGTATGTTTTGGTGGGTGGGCTTGTCAGTGGAGACATGATGCCTATTTTTTTTCAACGTGTTTCCATTTTCAGACACTCAAGATCTATTCTAACCAATTTCATTTGAGGTTCAAAGTTTCCACTGAATATTTTACTGATGTGACATTTCTATCTCTAGTTGAGCTCCTTTGTTCTTTTTGTTGCAAGTTGGGAGTTTCCAACGAACACACAGATGATTAAATATCACGTCTAAAAATAAATCGTCTAATATTTCTAAAAGTGTATTGCTGCCTAAAACACCTGCTAAAAAAAAAAAATCCCCCACTTGTTTCATTTTGGTTGGAACAAGAACCAGCCTTTCAGGGTTTGTTGATCACTGAAACAACAACTTCAAGTGCCGTCTGAGGTTGAGTCGTCATGCTGATCTATATTTAGAGGTATCTTCTGCGCAGTCATCTAAAAGTTCTGACCCTCGGCTGGAAAGGAATAAACAAATCCCCGCTGACCCGTGTTAGTTTTCAGACTGCCATGCAGAGCCACTCCGCCCGCGTCACACCGTTAGACCGGCAACTTTTTGAAGCCGTCGTTGTCGGGGAGAAAACGAAATACAGTATCACGCCAGCCTGCATTACCCAAAGCAACGCAGCTTCGTCCTCGGCCTCCCCATCTTCACGGAAGGAATCATGGGTCTCCGGAGGCGGCTCGAAGCCCCCCGGCGTCAGCCAGGAGGCGCCCGCTCTGTCTGACCAACCCTCAGCGCTCATAACCACTTCGGTGCTCTTATCCCGCTGGCGAAGTGGAAAACACTTGATTATTCCCCAAACAGTCAGTCTCTGAGGTAAATGTGACGGGAGATCTTCAACAGAATGTTTCTGCGCATCAACTTAAAGCTGCAGGATTTAACTTTCATTTTTTTAAAAACATGTTTCGTTTACATTTTTCAAAACCACCACTGTGTTGAAACAGTGCAGGATGAAACAGATAAAGTGTGTCCCAATGCTTACTGCAGAAATCCACTGCCCAGTCAAAAACAACCAATCAGAGCCAAGAGGAGGGTCTTAGCGCTGTCGATCACCCTCCTGGATGCAATGCTCACACCTTCGCCCTTGCTCTTTGCTAGGCTACAGCTTGTTCTGCCATGAATGCTAAGGCTAGTTAGCCTGGCGGCGGATATAAAGTTCTCCAGGAATGACGTCTTGCTTTTCCGCCACTAGAACATTTAGCAGCGCGTATGCAAGGTTAACTGACAGCGCTGACAGACCCTCCTCCTGGCTGTGACTGGTTGCTTTTGACCAGGAGCGCTACATTTATGGGAGGAGTTTTATTTTTTCACTATTTCACATACTAGCATGACATAGTGACAGTTTTAAGAAGTATGTAAAAAAAAAAAAACAGTGTTTATAAAAGTTGCATAAGGCAGCTTTAAACATAAGTTGAGGTTATATTATGGAAACACATAAAAAACAGCAAAGCTACAGAGAAAAACCTTGAGGAGTCCATGGAGGAAACATTTTTTTGCTGTTGGATTTTGGTAATCTATCACAGCTGAATGAAGTCCCTTTTTTTGTCTTGTTAAACCGCTTCTGCCGACATGAAGTTCAACCAAATTCGAAACGTCCCTGATATATTTAAAAGCATCTGTCAGCCTGAACTTGGTGGGAACAGGATCTCTGTGAGTCTCTCACCTCTGCCGGTGACGGGGGCTGAGGCACCAGGAGCTCCTCGGGGCCCTGCGCCGTCGGTTCTCCGTGGAGACGCTCCCGTAGGCGCGCCACTTCCTGCCGCAGGGCGCAGACTTCCTGCGCCTGTGCCTGGGCGCCGGCCTCCAGCTCCACCTTCTGCCCGATCAGCGCTTTGCCCTGAGCCTCCACCACGGAGATCTTGTGCCGCAGGTCGTGGTTGATTTTCATAAGGCGAGACTGCTGCTGCTGGAGCTGCGGGAGGAAAAGACGGGAGTTGTGGGAGGGAGACGCGTTCTCTGACTGTGTTCACGCAGTTCACCACTAAACTACAACCCAACTGATTCTTTGCCAAAACAGATGGCAGTGAATCCCAAGCACTTCCGACGCTTGTCAAATTTTGCTGGACGATAAATTGTCCCAGAAGTTATCATTATGAATGATAATGTTGTTTTGAGGTAGTTTTCAACCAATATAGTGCTAATGCAATAATAATGCAATAACATATTCTCAAAGAAATAAACTTTAAATTCTAATGAACATTTGACACTGGAGCTTGTTTTAAATATACAAAATAAACAAATAAAACAAGAGAAATAACAAATAAAATGAATTATGAAGTCTCTGTAAACACAATTGTCCTTCAAAAAAAAGGGGATAGCTACAATGTGTAGGATAATCCAGAACAAATTCACTGGTTAAGATTATCTACACTACAGTGTTAAATGCATGAGGCCTTAACAGAAGTTTAACTTTATCTGTCAATCAAACGTAAGGCAGATATGCAACAATGTGGAGGGGATATACAAAAAAGTTATGCCAACATTGTAAAAAAACAAAATCTTACCATGTATATTTGATCTAGTCTTTGGTGCAAATATCTTAATTCATTTGAAATAAGAAAATCTAACTTACAAATCATTTTTCAGCAACTTATAGGAGCTTGTTTTAAGTCAATAGTTCCTTAATATTGATGAAGAAGTGCTAGTTCCACTGGCAGATTTTTCACTAAAAAGAAATTTTTTTTCATGTTATAAGTGAAATAATCTGCTAGTGGAACTAGGACTTCTTCATCAATATTCAGGAATTATTAACTTAAAACAAACTCCTGTATCTTTCTAAAAAAAACCAGTTACTTCTAAGTTATTTCAGTCTTTTTCCCCAAGTATTCTAGAGATATTTCTAGAGATATTCTAGCTAGAAACTAGACTAAACTACACGGCAAGATGTTGTGTTTTTTGCGGTGTAAGTTTTCCCTGCTGTTCTCTTCGACGCCACTTTGGAGAGGAAGTGGCCTTACTGCTTCTACGTCCTCGTTTTTCAGCGTTAGCTCGCGGTCCTTCGCTCGAATCTCGTCCCTCTGCTTGTCCACCACCTCCTTCAACTTCATCATCACCTGCTTCTCCCTCTCCGTCATACCTGGACACCACAGAGAGAGCAGCGGAGTGTTGGACTGCAAATCGAGATTTATTTCTGACATTTTTTCTGTTTTTAATTCCTAGTGTTTATTGGCAGAGGGGTGGGAAACGGTGCGGAGGCCAATTTGTGTGCGAGTCCGGCAGGTGTTCTCCCGGCACTGAGGCTGGTCTGTCCGGCGGGGCGTCGGGATCACTGCGGCCTCTGTGCGGGACGACGAAGAGGTCGAGACGAGGCGGACACAGAGAAGGCTTTCTTTGTGTGTGGCTCTGTGCGAGGCCACTGAGCCAAGAACTGAGAGACATGTAGCGGATTTTTTTTTCTTTTCTTCGAAGACAAACAGTAAAATTGCACAACGTGAAAATACAAAATTGATCTTTCCGGGTCGTAACCTCAAACAGCGAAAGAAGTCCAGGAGTTTTAAAAGAACAAAGTATTTCTTTTAAATGTGTGGAAAGCAACTTCTGTAGAGAAATGAAAGAGAATTGGGTTTACTCCTGGCATTAACTTTAAAACAAGTAACAACAGCACTAGTATTCTTATTAACAAGATTAATATGACATATTGGCATGGATTAGATAACTTTATAAACTTTGACGGTTTTGGTTGGACGAAAACGCTGCAAAGTCTTTCACCTTTTGTTTTTGGGTGAAACTTAAGTAACTGACGCTTTGAGTCCAATTTTCATCTCGTTGTTTTGTTTGTCTATTTCATTTAGTCTTAGTTTTCAGAATGCGTTTGTGAGTTTTTGTTAGTTGTTATTAGCTCAATATTGTTTAGTTTAGTCTTTATTAGTCGTCTCAGTTTTTTCAGACTTTGCTTAATTTTTTGGTTCAGAATTCAAAAAGGTCAAAGTGTTGCATTGCGATTATGGACACATCAATCGGGTCAATAAATACTCATCAGAAGATCCCATTTTCTAAAAATGTATTCAATTATCACAGAGGAAATGATGGATTCTGGTGTTTTCTCCCAACTTTTGCTGAAGCGATTTTACGCTAAGCGGAATATTTAGCGCCATAAATTGCAGGCGTCCGACATGAGCTGCTTACGTCAGGAAAATCAATCTCCTTCACATCAGCTCAAAAGGCCAATGAATAGATTCACAAACACAAAAACAAAGAATATCTATGATTTGAGTATGTTTTAATTTTATAAACGCACGATACAGTTCCAGTTAGTTGTAGTTTTTCCCACACTAACTACCGTTTCTATTTATTCCAGTTAACGAAAACATTTTCTCACTTTCAGCTTTCGCCATTTCGTTACATTTTAGTAAACCGTGACGCCTTTTGGTGAGAAGACCGGGCCAGAACATGTGACCTCCGGGTCTCTAAGTGTGGTTTGTGGGCGTCGGGTTTTCAGAAGCGCCGGCCTCACCCTCGTGCCTCTGCAGGTCCTCCTCGTTCACGGAGTCTTTGAGGGACATGTTGGACAAGAGGTTCTTGTTCTCCTCCTGCAGCTGAGCGATCTGGGACAGGAGGTCCTGGGCCTCTCCCCGCCACACATCCTCCACCCGCTCCAACTCCTGAACACACACATTTGTAAACAACCAATTATTACACGACTTCAATCTCGAAGCGAAGCTCCATAATCTGCTGCTGACCCAGATCCAAAGACGTAGCAGTGCTGTCTCGCTTTAAATGAGAACTACTAAGAAGTGAATTTTCATTTTACGACAGTGTGAACATCCTGGATCTTCAGACTTCCTGAAGATACAGGAAGTCTGAGTCACATGTTTCAATTTCACACCACAATAAAGTCTGATTCACAGCTAATCAGAACTCATTTATTGTCACTGCGCACGAAAGCACAACGACATTTCAAAAGACGGAGCGAAAAACACAAACAACATAAGACATGGGTAGACAGGTGCCTGAAGCTGCAGCCAATAGCATTTTGTTTCTGGAAAGTTGCTAAATATATCTCCTAAACTGGCAACGGTGGAGACGTAACCTGGTGGGCGGTTTCACGCTAATGTCGGCCGATCACTTATCTCCCAAATAAAGGAATTCTGGGTCTACTTATCGGAGCAATCCCACTATGGAGGGCAGAGTTAGAACAATGTGATGGCCCCTCTCCAACTTGTTGCTGTGCACTGCTTGTCAACTGGCTGAAAGTATGCTAGTATACCTAAAAGCAGTAGCCGTGCCCCTTTATTAAGGCAACCAGCTAACTCCAAATTACTACAGCAACACACCGTCTTCAGTCAGAGGCTTTTCATACGGCCCTGCGACACAAACTGCTGCAGTATTCTGCATGATGCCACCTCTGAATGTAGCAGGTTTCTATACATTTTTCAGAATTATATCAAAAATTCCAAATAAAGATTAATAAATGCTACCCAATAATAATGATCAATACAACACTCTATTTTTCTTAAAGCGGTACAACAAGTGTTGGCCACTTGAAATAAAAGCAATTCAGTTCAATTTTAAGATCAAGTGAGGCTGTGAAGCTTCTCATTCCTAGGCTGAGGTGTTGTTGTGTTGTATAAAATAAGATTTTCATAAACTGTGTTAGAAAGAGCTCATTCTGGAGCTGAGGAAGAGGTACTATTAACTCTCTGCAGGATCTCTCAGTTTTTCTACTTTGTTAAACTGCTGTGCTCAGGATAATCTCTCACTCTGAGAGACTTTGACTCCTCTAAGCAAATGAACCCTTGAGACGCCATCCAGATCAACTCCATCGACCAGACGGGAGATGAATCATCTGGAAGAACCGCTGAACTGAAACCGACAAGGATAATCAAAGCATTGCTGCGACGGAGCAACTCTCTGTGTGCTGCAGCACCGAGACAGAACCAGTCGGTTCATCTGTTTGTTTTTAAGGTTTGCTGGTTCATTTAGACAGCACACCTCTTTTCTCCTTTTGTATTATAATATCTACTGACTGAGCTGATACTATTGAAGCCAGAAGTTTACAGTCACCTTTTAAATCAGACCAAACCTTTCTTATTTTAGGCCAATTAGAGGACATTAATAAATAACCTCTGACATATCCACTCATTGTCGGGGCATTTAGCAAATAGAAATCATTTTTGTAATTTTAACTAACCTAAAATAAGACGAGTTTTGTTTGTTTCAACTTCAGAGAGTGAGAAAAAAAAGTATGTATCTTTATACTTCTGGTTTAAGTCTAAATAGTGTGAAATCTGTTTAATATGTATGTTGCAGTTACTTTATAATATGTTTAGCTTCTTTTACTATTATTTTACAATAATGTTTACAATAAACTAAAAAGAATAAACTAAATCCAGAGAGTTTATATCATCTGATGACCTTTGTTCAAAAGCAAGCGCAGAAGAAGGTCAGTTCCTGTTGCTAGGCAGAGTTACAACTTTACAGAAAACATTTCAGCTTCTTACTGTGTGACAGAAAGAGAAAGAAAAAGCAAAGTGCCCTCATTAGTTTTGTAGGGATAAAACCTTAACCTGCCGTCTGTCCTACTCACATTTCTCCCACGAGAGAGTTTGAGGTGTTCTGCACGTGAAACTCAAGGCAGCTCGGTCGCGCTTTCCTCGCACGCGCGCCAGTCCACTCTCTCACAGTCATGAGACCCGGTTAATCAGTCTGCCACCGACCCAGTCACTGTCACGAGAAGCTGACCTGGAAACTGTTTTACGGCCCTCAGCAGACCGACTGCTGCCGCCAAACACTGACAGAAAGAATCCCAGCATGTCCGGGTCATATCAGCTGCAGCAAATGTGAAGCAGAATGTTATGTTATGTTTACATATTGATATTGTTACTCGCTGTTTTTTTTTTTTGTTCTTATGTCTTTATGCTGTTTAGCAGTTTATTTCAATGCATTCTCAGATGAAGTTATTTCATTTTTGTTGTTTCCTAAAGTCTGGTTTCGTCCGTTGCAACTACACATATTTAACAGATTTTTATTGAGACTTTACGTAAAAAAAAAACCCTCAAAGAACTCAGGTTTGTATCGTGAAAAAATGTTGAAAAATTGAAGGGGCATGACTATTTTTTACACGAATATTGTTTGCAGCCCTTTGAATGATTTTGTGCGGCCTCAATTCAACAGCGGAGCACACCAGGTCTAGTAACTTTATTTTATCTTTTAGGGTGATAATTTCAGATAAATAAAATATTCTTAAAATAAAAAGAAAATATTATTGATTGACCACGTTTCTGTTTCTGCTTCATCTTCATTTCGGAGTCAATACGACTACAATACCCTGTAAATACAACTAAATTTTATTCTTTTGAATAAAACAAACTATCACATTATTTAGACCTTTTATAATAATAAAGAAATATGAAAGTTGTCTGTAAGTTTCCTTGTAAGTCCTGCTGATACGCAGATTCAATTTCAGCATTTAGTAAAAATACTTGATTATTTTTAAACCACATTGAGATTTATTGTGTTTGAAATTTGCTCTTAATTCATCAGTCAAATATTTTCAGCCCTTTCATGACTTTAACTTGAATCCTTAAAAGACTCACTTACATATTTATTTGCACACTTCAATAATATTTTAATGAATTGGGTTCATTTTCAGTAAGACCGGCCCAGTGAGTCTGTAGAACCAGATCGACATGGTTCCCCCTCGGTCGGTCTCACCTGTCTGTGCTTCTTCTCCTTCTCCAGCCGGTCCGTCCGCTCCAGCCGCAGCCTGTCCAGCTCCAGCCGCAGCTCCTCGGTGTCCGGGCTCATGCTGCTGCGGCTCACCATCACCTCCAGGATCTCCAGCACCCGCACCACTTTGGGCATCAGCCGGGACAGAGCCTCGCAGCCGTACTGGTCTATGATCCGCTCGAACTCCTGGCCCACCACCGCCGCGATGTCGTAGACGTCCATCACTGTGAGGTCGGCGACGTTCTTCTCCAGTGCCGAGCCGAAGTCCTCCATCATGACGGGGTGTTTCGGCCCTCCCGGTCTCCTGCGCTTTTCCTTCCTTCGCCGCAACAAACTTCCTTCCCCGAGACGAACAAGTCAGCCAAGTTCCACCGCGGGAGATTTCTCTTCACAACCAGAGCCGAAATAAACCATAAAGGGATTTAAAACACTAGAACTACCAATTACTCGACGTTTGACGCTCATTACACGTTTCGAATCGATTTGTTAGGGATGGAAATCGCAGCCGTCCCATTGCGGAGCGGATGTCCCCTAGAAGCTAGCGGGTAAAAACATCGTCAATGAGCAGCAGCGACAGAGCAGCACTTCCGGTGACGCGATTCAAAATAAAACTCAAAAATGTTGTTTGCTTCTAATAAAAAATAATTAATTTTATTTAGGATTACGGTGTGCGTGTGTTTTGTTTTTATGTGTTGGTACATATATTTTTATTTAAGTTTCTCCGCTGCTGATATTTATCCCCTGTTTAAACTAAATCCAGATGTTGGTATTAACTAGCAATAAAAAAAAAGAAAAAAAAAGTTATTCTAATGGAAGCCAATTTCCGCCACTCTGATGAAAAAAAAATAAAACTTCAATGCCATAAGTATGACTCAACTATTTTATGAGATAATAATGAGATAACTACAAAAATCTCCTTATTATCAAATAATAATGAGATACCTAGTCATCATTATGCGAGTATCTCATGAGATAGCTAAGTCATAAACATCTTTAGATAGCATGATGAGATGCTATCTCCTTGGAGCATTTCATAATAATCAGATGCTATTAGGAGATGGGAGAAATTAGCTGATAAGCTAATTTCAGATTAGCATATCATAACATTGAAATGCTATAAGAAAATGATACTATCAAGATCTCATTATTATGAGACGCTACCTCATAGTAATTATGAACTAATTCATAATTATGAGATACAAGGTGTCTTTCTCTTCATCAGAGTGGTGGAAATGGGCTTCAGTGATTCTACAAGTAGTTTTTCCTGTACCATAATTTTTACTTGAGTAATGTAATTCGAAGAAACTTTGCTGTTGATTACAATTACTGGCTGCTCCACCCGTTGAAGTGGTTTGTACCTCAGGGCCACCGTAGAAACTTCTTGTTCTTACACAAACTTAATGGCTCTAACATACTGTCTACTAAGCCCTAAGTTATATACAATACCTACTGTAAGTGTTGGTTTCAAAAGTTTACCGTCCAGGCTGATAAATATCAAATATTTTGGGATAAAATTACGTATTTTAAACATTTTCTGATGTCTGCTATTGCAATGTCTTGTCTCAAGAGGGCGCTGTTACACCACTAATATCTGCAGTCATTCAATCGCGCTGCAATGAGTTGATGAAGAAGGTGAGAAATAAATATGTTGTTTGTTTTGTTTGACTGTGATACGTTATGCAATAATGTGTGACTTGATCTGAACTGGAATTTGGTGATGTTGAACTTGAGGCAAGTGATTCATGGACATTATAGAAACTGGAAAATGAAAGAATAAACAAGTTTAGTGGAACTATGGATACTTGCTTGGACAAAAAGAAATGCCTCATTGGAGAGCACAGGGAGTGAAACAGTGAGCTGGATTGTCCTGCTTTTACCATCATCATCCGCCTGAGTCCTAATGAGAACCACTACATACAACTACATCAACCACATGGATTCAAACTACAAACATGGCAGAGTGGTTTTTAAAGGCGGGCCTTCGCACCGAGTGAAAGTAAAAGTAATACCTCCACAGCGGGCCGCCCTGGAGGTATAAAGATCGTTCACTGACGATGGTCGAACAAGAATCATCCCAGCTGGAAAATGGATCCTCATCTCGTCTACATCTCTATCTGCGCCCTGATGGTGTGTCTTCTGGGAGCAACGCGTCTCTCCAGCGGCGGTAGGGGTCAAATTAAACCCATATAACTTTTTTTTTTCTTTTAGAAAAAAGGTCACCCATACAGAACATATTTATA
>CAEGAG010177095.1:0-146966 GCA_903067065.1 Brachyrhaphis terrabensis
GACACGGATGGTTCGGTAAACTTGTTAGCATGTTATTTATGCTATAGTTATCTGAATAACTCTTAATATGTTATGTTAACAAAGCAGGCACGTTCTCAGTTCGTTGTTCATGTGTCATGTAACGTTAGCATACCGTACAATTATTCAGCCTGTTGTTGCCTCTATTCTATTTTTATTGCCTTTCAAGATGACATGCCTGTTCTTGGTGTTGGATTTTATCAAATAAATTTCCCTCAAAAATGCGACTTATACCGGTGCGACTTATATATGGATTTTTCTTCTTTATTATGCATTTTATGGCTGGTGCGACTTATAATCCGGAAAATACGGCACTCTTCAACATTCATTACCTTGGAGCTTATAGAGAGGAAAATGTTTGACGTTCTCATCGCGCAATCTGTCTACATCATCCAGAGCCTTGGGTCGTCTTACGCTCTCTTAGCTTCAGCAAATCCCACAAGCCTTTTGAGGCTTTTGGTCTGGGATCTTGACCATATGTGTTCTGGGTAATTTTTCTAAGAGTTCATGATGTCTGTTTCCTCAAATAAGTTTTCCATGTCTTTTTGAAGAGAAGCAGAACAACATGACAGATCCTTCACCATACACCAAGAGTTAGCATGCTTCCCTTGCTGCATATTCGTTCTTTGGTTCACTCCATCCCTCCTGCACAGATCTGATCAAAGCAAACAAAGTTTCTACACCTTTTTACAGTATTCCAGTTATAAACTGAATTGTTATAGCTTATATTTATCTTATTTTATGATTGTGCTTCTCCAATAAAATATTTTAGGACTTTTTGCATGACTTCCCACTGGGTGTTCTTGCAAAGAACACGGATACAGTGCAAGGATGATGGCCTTGTTGGCACAGAAAGAGCTTGAATTTTTAGCTTTGAATCATCCTGATGATAAATAAAAAAGACCTTGTCCTTCCTTGCTGAACTGTTTGTATCTTTCAGGGGAGATTTTAACCTGAGCACTGTAATGTCTCCTCTGTGGTTTTCTCTCTGCAGTGTGGCCATCTGTTCAGAAGTGTGATCCAGCATAAGACAGCTTTTCCTCTCTCTATCAGTCATCTCTCTCACTTTCTGCCTACTGATTCCTCTCCACATCCTCTCCTTTCATTTTTATCCGATTTTGCCCTCATTCTGTTTTCCTTTCTTGCATGCGCTGTTTTCAACTCTCCCGTCAATTGATTTTTAGAGACATTGGGTGGAGGGGGACGAGCAGAGAGGAAGACGCATGGAGGGAGGATTCAGACCGAAACAAACACACTGGCCACTCTTCCCTTAGCAGAAACACAGACAGAAAGACAGACAGACTGGGACTAAATTATCCCTGTTGCGTGGAGCATGAAATTAGCAAGTAGCTCAGTGTGACAGCATTAGCATGGCTGTTAAAGGGGATACCGTGACATTTTCAGGTTCTGAAGCATGGGTTTCTTTTACATGGACAGTGAAATTTACCAAGCAGGAAGCTGTGTAGCATTGTTAGTGGCCATGTTTAAATTCAGGTGGTTAAATGTGATTAAATGCCTGGATTGCTGGTGGAATAATGGAGTAATTTACTGCAACATAGGCCTGGAAAATTATTTTGGATTAAGGTTGGAATGAATCACACCATATGTTTTATACTGTGGAGCTAGCTTGTGGAGTACTAGATTATTTAATTCCATATATAGCAAAAAACTCAAGACTTACATCTTACGTGCTCTTGGACAGTTAATCGTAATTATATACTGTCTTTTAACCAAAATTCGACTAGTTTTAATAGCTAGTCTGTTTATGCCTTGCGTGTAGCTGTATGTGCATTGGATGAATTGAGGACATAGTTATATCTCATAACATAATGAGCATATTTACTGTAGTTCTCATGAATACATCAGCTGTCAGTGTTTCTACAGTTTTTTGTATTGACAGAACTGAATACAAATGTATATTGTAGGATACAGTGACAAGAAAGTTGAAAGGGAATGAATAATTGCTTGTCACCGTGCCGGTTGCCCTTTGTTGCTGAATGTTTTTACGTTTACTTATTTGTGGATCTCAGAGTACCATCTAGAGTTTGACGTTTTGTAAGTGACCCCTTCTTGAATGTAAGTTTACCGTACCACTTCAGTGAGGAGGACAGGGGGAGATATCCCAGTGGGAGGTGGGAGGTGACCCTCCTACCTTTTTCTCTACCTCCTTGTCTCCAGTCTGTAGTAATGGCTGGTCACATTGCCACCGCCAGCAGTGTGAGTGGCCTCTAAAGACCAGACCCTTGGTCTCACACAAACACACACGTATGCACACGCAGAGTCTGTCTGAATTTCTTCACAGCACATACTAGCACATCATGTTCTGGTCCTATACACTGACAGGACTGTAAACAGTTTGTTCATCCTTTCTCTCCTTGACACAGCCTCAAGGAAATGGACACTGTGTTTTCCCTGAGGTTGCATTGTAATATTTCTGGTTTGCCTTCAACATCAGAAGCATGTCTTTTTCGCCCTCATTTTCATTTAAAACAGCTAAGCATGTAACGAGTCATTGAATGACTGGAGGGCCTTGATTATTTAAATTCCTTGAGGCAAATTATCTGCCTTGAAACTTTGCTATTTTATGTTCTGCTATTTAGCACACTGCGTTCTGCCAATGAGTTGTGGACAAATGCTAATTGCTATTAGCAGCTCTCTGCAGGCTGAACTTTCCCTCCCCCCCAATTTTTTTTGTACTTTTTAAAAATATCTTCCTGCTCTATTCTTTGCTTGTTGTACTTGAATAATGAAAAATCTTATTCATTATTCAAATTTGAAACTGTAATTTAATGCCTCAATTTAAGTTTGCTTTTTACTTTTTGAAAGTTAATGTGAAATGTCTTCACAGTTTAAACGCATTTTTTTTTTTTTCCATACTTCAAACTTTAGACTAAAAGTGATGTTTGAATCATATTTGTAAAGAATAAAATGTTCTAATAAAAATTAAAAAATTTTTTACTTACTAGCAGTTTCTCTAAGATTTGCTTTACTAACTTTAGCTACTACAGAAGGGGAATATTTTATTACTCGATTCTAAAAACAATCGTTTACTGCAGCCCTTAGAACAACTCTGGTTTTATCCCACTTCAGCTTCTTCTGATTCACTATTTGCTTTAATACAGAGGAATAACAGCGCGAACAGCTGTAAAGGATTAAATCTGTGGCAGTGGGGGAATTGTAGTTGGCTAATATTTGCCTGTTTCCCTCTCATTAATTCCTGTTTGCATAGGTGTAAAATATGGCCTAAAGCAAGACAACACATTGGAGGAGGGTACTGTGCGCAGAAGTGGAACGCTTCTAAATTATCATAAAATTTGTTGAAAACAAATCATTTAGAAACACTACACTCCTTCTATTCCTTTTTCATTCATTATATTCCCTTTCAGATATCACATTGTCTTTTATTATAACAAAACCCTCTTGCTGGCCACCAAGCCTGAGTCAATGAATGGCACCAATGCTAATTGAAAAAGTATTTTCTCCCTATTTCAGCTTTTTATTTTGTCTCTTTGTAGCCAAATGTATCATCAGATGAAAATAACTCGAGTAAATAGAAAATGCAGTTTTCAAGCACATTGTTCTTTTGCTGTGGAGGGAAATGTAACCAAATTAATTTGGCCCCATATGAAAAAGTAATTGTGCCCCTTGTTAAATTATGAATCAATTATGAAAAAGCTTTAAAATTACATTTTAAAAGCCACTCCTGGATCTGATTACTGCCATGTATTTATATGATACGGGGTGTCGGCGCAACCCTAAAAAGTCTTACATTTGTATGTTTAAAATTAAGGCCTTACAATCAAGTAATTAAAAAATTAATTACTTAAAATCATTAAGAAAATGTATTTTGGCTATAAATATGTTAATTACAGGTCTTAAATTTTGTCGTGGCAAGACTATTTCATCTCATATATTCTATGTAGGTTTTTTTCTCACAGGGTTTTTCTATCAGGCAAAAGTTTGAGTTTTGTGCAGACATCTTCACTCAGAGTTCTGTGACTCTCTAGCAGCTAGTTACTGTTAAGGCTAACAGTAACTAGCTGCTAATAATTGCTGCCTAGCTAGTTAGCTAGAGCGCCATACACCATGTGAGAAGCACAAAAATAATTAAACCATCCACAAAAGACGCCAGAAATTTCACATTTTTGGTCTCCTGCATTTCTTTTGTACATTTATGTTGTGATACAAGCTTTAAATTTACTGGTATATATTGATATTAAAAAGTCTTAAATTTGCAATTAGGCTTGGGTGAAACTGTATGATCCACACCAGCAAATCCAATTAAAATTAAATTTTCTGAAGGTTTTCCTGTGGCATAGTCAAAGTCTGTATGTTGAAATACCGTGGTCTGACCTCTTTTTTCCCCACTTTATTTACAGTGGAGTCATAATTTCATAGGTTTTTTTGTTTACTGAACTTCTCTGTACATGGGTTAATCTACAAGATGCAATTATTTTGTCATGGCAAAGTGAAAATATAAAGCAGACAAGCTGGAAAAGTAAAAAAAAGAAAAAGAAATAAAAACATCTACCAACCACATAATCTCAGTTTGATTGTTACACAGCTCGTTTATCATCCACCTTCTCATCCTGCCTTCAGTAGATCCGTCAGCGCATCGCGCCGGTCCCACATGAGGCCGGTTTTGTTTAGGAGGGATCAAACCAGTCAGACAGCCAACACAGCAGTTTAAAGATGCTGTGACATTGTGGCGCCTCTTCCTCCTCTGCTCCTCCACTCACCCTTCTTTCGCGCACTCCTACGTTATCCTTATCAACTCTCCCGTCCCGCTTTCCCGCGTACCTTTGATCAGCCAAGCTTGTCAGCTAGTTTCCCCGCGTGTTAGCCAACATAGCCGTCCTGACACGGGGAGGGATGAGGACCCCGAGCACAACGACGCAAGACGGCGAGAGACGAGTTTGACGGAGTCACCTTGACTCCCCTGACAAACTTTATTTTGAAAATCATAATGATGGGAACGTCACGAGCTGGAGAAGGTGAAGCAGTGCGTGGCGGGAGAAAATGCGGATTGGGAGTTGGGCTAGCCGCAGGCAGAATGTTGATGTTTCAGGCTCAAACGCTCAGTTACTGCGCCTCTGATCATAAAAATGTGCAAATACGAGTTCAAAATTCAGCTGATGGAAGTTTGGCAAAATGTGAAGTCAATATGTTAACATTCCCAAATACTCGTCAGTTGGTTTAAACTCAAAAACAAATTAAAAAAACACTTTTTTAGGCTAATTTTCCTATTCTTTTTTTTCCTGTTTTGTGCTCGATTGGAAACTAAAATAGATATTTTTTCACAGCTTGGTGTGAAAAAAATCTATATTCTTGATTCGTAGGTTTTAGGGATGCACATTTATGAAGAACATATTTAATTTTCCAAAGTTTGTGGTGTTTTTTTCTAAATTTCTCTGCCACCTAGTTAAAAACTACAAACATATTTCAACATTTCTGCCTACTATGTTCATCTAGCCCTATAATTTAATTATTATAACATGTACTAAAAATGTCCCACGGCAGCAGTTCAGAAGAATAGTTGGAATCAAGACGTTTTAGTTGGTTCTGTTAATAACGTTGTTTTTTTATTTTAATTTCCTGTTACAGCCTCTGTAGCTCCTCCTTGAATCAATAGAAATCTTTGTTTGCATGTCATTATAAAAGGCATTTTCTACTTGTTTAAGATCACAACCTTTTTTAGATTTCTTCATCATTTTTTTCCCAGTTTTTTGCATTTTGCAACAGGCACACAGCACTTTTCTTTTTATGTTTGTGTAGTTGTTTTTTCTTTCACAAAATGTACATCTATGTACATTACTCCATTCAGCTCAAAACTAACAAGCACAGACCAATAAAACTAACTAAAAATGGAACGTATCGTATATATTTACACATATACTTCCTGTATTAAATTTTTTAGCACTTTGTGTTGTTAATTTTAGACTGTTCTGCTAATTTGTATTCATGCTAATAACTAAAAAATACGTTTTTCTTTCTTTTCGTCATTAAATAAAATAAATCCTATTAGTATTCTGTGGTGTAGCAAATCAGAAGTCAACCACGGAGTTTTGAATAATCTGAGTATTTTCATAATAAATACCCCCTTTGATACAAACATGCAATTATGCATATTGACTGATTAATTGGGGCCTTTTTTAAGAGTCCCATCACATCCCAGCAGCTCCGCTGTTGTAATGCGGACTCATCAAACCCTCCATATTTAAACTCTCGCAGCACGACTGATGGCCCCACCCTGATCTAAAGTGAACATTTTTCTGCCGCAGCCCGTGGCTGTGAAATATTCCTCATCATTGGCTAACAAATCAAGATTTGAAGATTAGCGGCCCGCAGAACTTGCTTTAGATGAGGAGTAATTCATCCCTGATCTGTGAAATAGTTCTGTTATATTAATAAGGGAGAGAGAGAGAGAGACAGATGATGGGGTGACAGCCAGTGTGACGGATGGAGAGGGAGAACTGGAGAAGAATTCAAAGTTCTCAACCACTGAGTTATACACAGCCGCTTAAATAACCCCCTAAAAATTTTAACTTTGCTCCACTTTAGGTGGTTGATTAGCACTAATGCTCTCGTCCATCTGTGTTTGCATGTGCCAGTTCGTGTTGATTCACTTGTTTGAACTGAGGCTGCAAAGGTAGAGCAGTGGGCCAATCGCCTGCCGGTCAGCCGCTCACATCGTGCTTCGCAAATTCTTTTTTCGCCTTTTATTTGTATTCTCTACTTCTCCCCGACTTGCACAAACGCTCTTTGTTGTCTTAAAATTAAAAAGAATTGGTCCAACCTCTCTGGAGGCTGAGCTGAAATAACAGGAGATGTGAGGGGAAGGAAAAAGGTAACTCAATAAAAACAAGGGCTTTTGTTTGTATAACCCGTCCCTGCTCATATTTGCGAATGTAGGTTTTTGTCTTTGGTTTTTGAAGGGAGGTCCTTCAATTAGCAGAGCAGTAACTGGTCATTCTTTGACGGCTTGGTAAATAACATTACATTAAAGCATCTTTGGAAATCGACGCTTTCATTGCCATCTTTCATTACTTTTCATCTTTAATTCATTAGTGTTTGTTGAAAAAGAAATACAAAGTACGACTAAGTTGATGGGGTTGAAGGAGAAACCTCTTTTTCTTTCTGAATGGAACATGACAGTGCAACTCTGGCATGAAAGAACCTATAAAATACAATATGTCTGACATAAATAGTGATGTTTGAACAACAAAACAATGTATTAATTCACAAATTTTATGGCAACTGTAAAGAAAAGCATGGTAGTGTTTCCGTTGAAGTTTTGTGAAATAAACCAATTTTGATACGGCCATAAAAAACACCTTAACTTAGCACCAAAACTTTATCAAATAACAATTGTTTTTTTTTCTTCCTGAATTTGGCATTTTCATCAAGCACATTTATTTTCAAAATGTCAAATTTGTGCAGTTATATGGTAATGACTCAGTTATAGTTGTGGTTTATATGTTGAGATGGTGAGGGCTGAAACAATGTTTTTATCCAATTTTTAAAATCAAATAATCTAACCGTCACATTTTCAAGCAGTAACCAGTAATTAAGTGACTTCCTCAAGGTATCTGCACCATCATTCCTCAGGACTTTGGGAACCTTTGAGTAATCAAGTTGACCATGACCTTCTCAGCACATCTGTCTGTACAAAAGATAAAGAATCAAGTTGTGGCGATGACGGTCCAATCAAAGTCTTGTACGCTGCCGGGTTGAAACACAGTAATGGGACCTTCAGATGATTGTATGTCGACAAAACCTCAATGAAGCAAAGAAACTTTATGGAAAGTAAAAATATAAGGTGGCAAATTCCTCCCCAGAGACACAAGACATTGATAAAGCTCCACTGAAAAGCTCTGCTGAATGTTAGACCTCAGATTTCACATCCAACTTTTCCGTTTTGGCTTAATCCTTCTCAAGTAATCCTTGTGTGTAATCCCTATGTGTTGAACACTTTGATTTATACGTTAGCTTTAGAACCTGGTTAAGACCGGGTCCTTTTGTCCTGATACACAAAACCCTAAATTGATAAAAGTTCTACTTCCTTTTTAACAAACTTATTTGAACTGTTGAGCCCCCTTGTTGAAGGAAATACCTGTACAGTGCATTATTTTGTCACACTGTCAAGTTTCCGACAACTGTCTCGCATCGCAGAGACGTCACAATATCCAATAACAGTCTTTGAGCGAGTCACTTTATTCAACTAAATAATGCAAAGGTAGTCAGATTTTCACCATTTTTTTGTTGTTGTTTTTTCCAGCAGCAGAACTTTTTAAAATCCCATCAACGTCAACACTCCAGCGAGCACAGCGGAAGAATAATTTATGAAGAGATGTGTTTAATAAGAGTACGACTCCATCCTCCACGCCACTTTTTGGGTGAATGTGAGGTACAACACCATGGGATTCACTGGCGCAATTACCCAAATTAAATTTGATGAAGCAAACAACATGTCAGCTTGTGTTTTGTTTTTTGTTTTCTTCTCAATGTGACTAAGCCATCGTCGCTCTAGAGGAAAAAAAAATTGTCTGATTTTGATCTTGCTTCTAGATTGTGATCTTCTGGAAATATAATAGTCTCGTTCTGCTTGTCTTGCAAGGCAATTTCTCCGTGAAACAGTTGGACGGACGGCGTTAAAAATAAGAAAAGAAAAAAAAAGTCCTGACATGTTGTAAAAACCGGAGATGGACGTTTCTCAGATTGCTGTCAGTCTCGGGAACAGAGGAAACTGTGTTTCGGCTGCAAATATTACCGAAACTGTCTATCCAAAGGAGATAAGTCACTCTTTCATTTGACCTTTTCTCCCCATACGTTTAATTCACTCCCAGCTCAGCCAGTCGGAAAGTAAAGTAACCAACAATATACTTTTAGTTTGTTTAAATGCAACTAAAACACCTTTAGTAATTGCATCCAGAAACACTCCCATGCTGGGATCTTCTTCCTTTAGATGAGCACGCTCCTAAGTGACTTCCATTCAACAGGGCTGTAATTATTCTCTCTCTGATGGGGCTCTGGAGTGGAATGAATAGAACAGGGAACATCTCATCCTTTGTCTTCCTTCCTCTTTAATTCCCCCTGCTCATTGCAGCGTCAGAAAGAGGGAGGAAAAAAAAAAGTAAGCGGGCAAACGTAACAAGGGCCTGAAATAAAAGGCGGCGCTGTGGAAAGAGGGATTTGTGTCTTCCTTTGTCTCTGTCACCCTGCAAATGTACATTTTTGGGTTGCTGACAGAAAAAAAAAAAATGGCTCCATTTCACGTTTTCTCTTTGTCTGCCTTTTTATTTTCAGCTCTAAATACCTTGTGTACGTAAGCAGGAAATGTGATGAAAGGCTCGCACTGTTTCAGCGACGCACAGATGCCAGAATGGTTCTCAGTGCTGCCTAAAATGAAATGTTATATAAAGTTTTGCATCAAATTATTACCATAATTTACTCCACCCCTTTGTTTGCCGTTTCAGCTTTGTTCCAACAGTGCCTGAATTTTCTTTTTGGAATGCTGCTCTTTACTCCAGCTGTTTCCATCATGACATTTAAATTTGCTGATAAGAAACATTTCACAGCAAAATAAGAGAAAACATTCTGGATTTGTGTATCGCTTCGATTTCTATCTCAAATTTGCAAATTTTTTGATTGGTTCATTATATTTAAAACACAAAAACTGAGGGTTCCCTCTGGGGATGCACCGATTGAGGTTTTCTCGTCGATCACTGATCTTTAAAAATCCTGACCTGTCGATTCTGATTTTGACATATACCAGTTTTCTTTTGTATGTTTGAAGAGTCACTTAACGTGGCAAGAAAGTTGCTATTGTTAACAATGCAGGTGCAGATGTAACCAGGTGGGCGGCGCTGTCAGTATGTCCACTCTCATGGCGCAGCAGAAAGGGACAGTGGCTGATTTTCAGGCCTTTGGTGTCTGCGCATCTTTAAAAAGTCTCAAAATGTCTTGAATTCATTAAAATGTTGGCTCTATTATGTTAATTACAGGTCTTAAATCTTGTCTTGGAAGGACTGTGTAATGTATGTATTTTTTGTTCTCAGAACTTTTCTGTCAGACAAGAGTTTGAGTTGCACTCAGACATCTCCATTTTGTGAATCGTGATGGTTGAGGCTACTGCTAACTTACCCTTACTAGCCTGCTAGCTAGATACAAAGAAGCTAGCTAGCAAACAAAAGAAGCTGGAAGTTACGGTGGTCTTAAAAAGGTCTTAAAAATTGTGAAATTTGAATTGGTGAAACCTGCAGAAATCTTTTAAGAGCATTAGATCAGTTTTACATGCAAGAATCAGGGTAACAAATAGCTATACTTTTGCAACTACCGTTCATTCATTTAACACATTAGATGATGCTTGAAAGTAATTTGGGGGAATTGTATCATTCTTTATCATATTAAGAATTACTCATCTCGTTATAAAAACTATAAAAGCTTTTAACCTTTCAAAATATGTCTGATTATGCCTTTTTTAAATTATTATTTTGCAGTATAGCTGCTCTATTTAATGCACCAGTTAAAAGTATCTTTACCTCAAAGTACATATGAACATTTTTCATTTGCTTGTAAATATATGTAAACCAGCTAATGTTCCACAAATGTTAATTCATTCATCTAGTTTTGACACCTAAATGTTAATTCATTCATTAATCTCTAGGATTTTGATAATGGTGTTTTCCATAATTACCATAATGACAAATTAAAGTTTAATCACTTAGGGAAAATATTTTCACTTTAATAAATACACTTTCATGCCTGTTTTTCCTAAGTGATCAGCATAGAGAAGAGACCAGCTACTAAAGAAACAAAGGTGAATCTCGATGATGATGGAATGTTATTGAAAAGTTCATTATTTCACTAACTCAATTCACACAGTGAAACACGTTATAGAGGTTAATTACATACATACTGATGTTTATGTTAATTATGATGATTTTCTGTCTGCAGCTAATAAAAGCAGAAATGTGGGCTTAACGTAAAGCATGCTTATTACCTGCTTTTTTTTTTTCATCTGCCTCATCAAAACGCATATATAATTTACTCCCACATACCTATACATCTTTTTGTGGTTTTGATCAAATCTGAGCATTTACAAATAATGTATTATGAAAATAAAGATCTACACTAGGTGATTCAAGATGTCATGAAAGTTATTTTAAAATAGTTTGAGATTTAAGGACAAAATAAAACATCTAACCTTTGCAGAGGAAGAAAATCCTAAGTCTTTTACGTAATTATTGGAAAATGCAGAAGTAAGGGTTGCTCATTAAAAACATAAGTAACGTACGACTTCAAAAAGCCTCGGGCTGCTGGTGTCATTCTGTTGTAGATAATGTATGCAGGTATTGCATACAAATATGCAGTCCCTCTTTCCTGTTTCCTGTTGTTTTTTATAATTTAAAGAGTGCGGTAATATTCTCGCTTTCATTACTTTTGCTTATGCTCTATTTCCTCGTGTTTCCAGGCGGAACCTGAAGGCTTCTCTCACTTCCACCTGTACGTGTGCGCTGCCTTCCTGGTGAGGTGGAGGAAAGAGATTCTGGAGGAGCGGGATTTTCAGGTAATCTGCCCTCGCTGTCAAACCCTGTCAGAGTCGAGCATCTTTGCGTGTTATAAATCCGCAACATATGGAAAATGTAGATGGCGAACACGTCCCTCCTGGCAAATGAAAACGAATTGTCCACGTATGTTTTAATAACGTCAGGGCAGACTGTGAATGATCATGGCCTACATCCTTCTTCATTACCTCCCTGGTCATTACCCGTGCTGGTCAGAAGTTCTGAGTGCATTAGTAGATGACAGTAGCCAGCTGCCAGAAGGTGACTTTGGTTGCCAGCTCTGTGTAGGAGACCTGCATTCTTCACTGTAGCAACCACTAAATCTAAAAAAAAATCTAATATTATCACCCGCAAACATAACCACTTCTTCATTTGACTTTTTGACCTTTTTCCTCATTTTTCTTCCATCTCTTTTTTTTTCAGCATTTCAGCTCAGTGGTAGTGTTTGGCAAACAGACTTCTTTGTTTTTTGTTTTTTTTCTTTTATGCACCAACAGAGAATAAAATGAAATTGAGAAGAAGGAAGAAAATAATGCAGTTTTCAACATGTTGACTTTTTAAGTAGGATGGTATTGCCTCAGGTCTGATGTAGGCCTGTCGCAATAAGCAATAAATCAGTTTATCAATTAATCGCATGATAAATGTAAACAAACTCAATAATTTCCATTTGAATGATTTGTCGTTTTTCACTTTTTCCACCAAAAACTGGATGACAAACATCTTCAGTCTGGTACTTTTGGTCTCAACTATCCTATTTTTTGAAGGACAGTTTTGTTTATTGACTTCATTATTAATTTTATTTGTTTGTTTATTTATTGTGGATATTTAAAATGCCTTCCACTTCCAGTGTTAAATGTTAGAATTTAAAGCTTATTGATCTTGGAGAAAGTGTCCTTGCGTTATTATGACGCCATTATTGCCATTTATAATCCTTGAAAACAGTCTCAAACAACAACATTATCGTTTCCTTGGTCTTCATCAAGTCGTTTCTCCACTAATGTTTCCTAACAAACCCCCTGAAGCCTTCACAACTGGAATAATCCAGTAATTACAAACCCCTTAGAAAGGAAGTTTGCATATTGTTTAAATAGAAATCGAAAGAGAAGATGGAGTAATATACGCAGCGTTCTCTGCCTCCATCATTTGAAGGATGTTGTGATTCAAGTAATATATAGCAATATATTCCATGCGTGGCAGCTAATGCAGCTCCTCAAGGCCGATGAGGAAAACTTGCTTCACTAAACACTTTTTTTCTTTCTTCGTTTATTAAACATGAGACGTTTTCTTGTTTATATGCAGCTGTAGTTTCTGTTTAGGCCCGAGCTTCTAGTTCTCCTCGTTGCCTAAATACCATTTTTGCTGCGACATAAAGGCCCCTTTGAGCTCCCTCAGATAGGGCTCACTCTACGATTCCCCCCTTACCTCTCTGTACTCTTTACCTTCTGCATACACCGAGGCCTTTGTTTCTTTTATTTATAGTACCTGCTAACATTTTAATAACTTGGCTACCTTGCAAGCACACAAATATACAAGCAGGGATAAGTTTAGGAATACGTTTCTCCTTCAGCTTCCTATAGATTCACTTACCGGCTGCCTTGCCATGCAGACTACCAAGTGATGTGCCAAGGGCAAATAATCCATCCTGATATAGATGAGGCGTGGAGGGAGGAGAGGATCAGCTTGGCAATGAAAGCGAGAACAGATTAAACTTGGTAGCAGCGGAATAAGCAAAAGAATACTTTTATGTACGGCAACTTGCTTCTTTTGCCGTAAGTACTGGTTATGTTTTATCAAATAGACACGATTATTGATATTCAGATCAGTTTAAGACTGATTGCTTTGAACTACAGTTTTGATACAGTTGGGATTTGGAAGTAAGGTTTCTAATGAATGAATAAAAGCAGAAATCTGTAGTTTAGGTTCTGTTCACGTAATATTCCATATCCCAGTCTGGAAAAGTAAAAGTTGCTCCGTTGTATGAAAGTTTAATCCGTCCATCGGATGTTGTCTGCTCACCTTTCCATTGATCATTCCACATGCTTGTAACCCGGTAACCCATCACTTCGTTACAAGTAGCAAAAATTAAATGTAGTGTTTAACTATTGGACATATTCCATTTGATTTAGGCCATTTTCAGAAGACCTTAGGAATGTCTGGAGCCTTCAGGATAAGTAATAGTGTTTGTAAAACTATCGTCAGTATTCAGTCTACGCACAAGATTTACCTCAGGGACAAATTTAGCAAGCTGCTCTCTCATCACAGCGGAGCTGCTACTGTGCACCGCGCCGACTAGCACATTAAAACGCAAACAAAAGGCGGGACAACCAATCTGATTGGCTGAGGTAACCTGACACCACTTATTCTATTGGGTGACTGTGCAAGATACACTGTCATACATTTTTATCCTGTCTTAACATGTATTTGTTGCAGTAAGTTCAGCTTTTATGGCTTTTAAACACAAAATTTAATCACACACTGTTATGAAAGTAATTATTTGTTTTTTATTGTTTAACACAATCAGTTTTACTACAAACTTTCTAATGTGGTTTACATCCTTCAGTCCAAGTTCACATCCGTCATTCATGATGTTGCGTCTACTCGTCCGTCTTTCCATGTCGACATCCATCCAGTTTTTGTAGATTCCATATTTAAAGTCTGACTCCTGTTGAAAATCCTCCCTTAAGTTTCTTGTTTTCGCTTCAAAAACTGACTTTAAAAAACACAGAGAACTCTGTAAATTTGAGTTTCAACATTTAAACTTACTTGGAGCCCTTTGAAATGTTTGTCAGTGAATAAAAATAAAATAAAATAAAAAAAGTCCCCAGAGAGCGTGTGTTACAAGTATGTTTTTACATAGGCGAGTCAGCTTCAGCTTTCATCAAGCGACAGTTTAGAATCACTAAAGTACATAATGCATAAATTACTGTCTCCCACTCTGCCTCATGTTAACAAAGCCCCGCTTAAAATGGAACCTGAAATGTTAAAGCGTGTCATAACAAATCTGAAAACGGCAGTTTTCCACTGAAATACTTTCAGAATGGAAATTGGATCCCACCAATGTTTCATGCTGGCTTTTATTTATTGAAATCACAGCAGAATCCTGGTATTTCTTGCTTGATTAAGAAATTGCTCTTAGCACTACAGCGATCTGACACATCAGAGAATTACTGTAGCTCCTTTCATTGGAAACAGAAGGGAGGCTTATTGAAAAACAATCTATTCAAGCTGGGTAGAACTGGCTTCTATCTAAAAACCTGGGCTTTAGTTGATAAAACATCATTTACTCACTGTGTGAAAGTTTGTAGACTATGAGAGGGTGAAGATGTGTTTTTATTTGTAGGATATTCTGAATATTTTAGACCTTTTTTTGCTTTAATGCGCAAGTTAAACGCCTTAACAGACTAATGCAATTTGTTTTTAGCTTTTCACAATCTGAAATGCTTATTTTAATCGTTTGTTGAGGAAACGTTTCTGTGGGTAAGAAATGTTTTAATTAAAAATTTGCAAACACCATTTCAGACTCCACTTGTAAGATTTCATTGTCAGTCTTTGGTTGTTTTTATTGTCGAAATTCAAAAATTCACCCTTTACTTTAATCACCAACCGATCTTGTTTACTTGTTGAGTTTTTATCTCATTCAAACTAAACAGTTCCAGTAAAATAACTTGGGACTCCAAAAAAATAAAAAATTGTCTTCTTTATGTGCTTTCGCGCACAACTGGTTGAGATGTAAATACTCTCTGGTTGCTATGGAGACTTGGTGATTTCAAGAATTGAATTGACTTCAATTCTTTAAAAAAATAAATTAATAAAAGCTTTGGAGATATTTTACCTCCGTTGTTCTCCTCCAGTAAGGTGGCAACTTTAGCCGTTTAGTGACATTATTTAGGCGGGATTCTAGAAACCAAAACCATGTTATGATTCTGCTTCCTCCCTATTCGAGATCCCCAGTCGCTCACACTGAAACACCATGACAGCGCACTCAGAGACGCAGCCGAATGTCTTCCTGACATTTTCTCTTGCCTGGTATCCTGCAAATGAGTTCTCATTGTCTGTTTCTGTCTTCATGGGTGAGCCTGTTGCATGACAGTGTTTCTATGTGCTCCTTTAAAGCGCCCAGCTCATGATTTTCACATATTCATCAATCAAATTTCAAGTAAGGAAGGTTAAATTTTTTGCCAGTCTCTTAAGGGCCTGTTGGATGGAGCTCATCGTCACGTTTTACTTAGTCATCTGAAACCCTCCTTTCTTCTTCTGTCGGTATTCCTCTCCGTTAGCAATCTATACTTTTCTTTCTTTGCGCCTCCTCCTTCGACTGTTACTGTTCCCTTAATCCTTGACCTTTAGTTGTTCTTTTTCTGTCTCTTCACTCGCGTGTTTACGTCTCCAGACGACCCGCTGAAAGGAAATCCCAAAGCAATCGGGCCGCGAGTGAAAATATGGCCAGACGACGCACTTCTTCAACCGTTTCACTCAAGAGCATGCATGCACACAAGCCACAGCCGCTCCTGGCTGCATAATAAAAGCTTTCAACTAGCTCCATCAGTCTGCTCATTATTACGCCGAACTCCAATTTGCCCGGGCCTTGAGGGAAACTTGTAGTAGCTAGTTAGCGCCGTGCCACATTAACAGCTTGTTTCCTTTCGTAGCAGAGAATTATTGTTGTGGTTTAGTTGAGCCTTGGTGGGGTGAAACTTTTATGTTCTTGACATATATTGAGAAAAAACTTTTCTGCTTTGTGGTACTTTTCGGTGTCTCTAAATCCAGATGTGACAGTTTGGGACAAGTTTAGTACTTGTCTAAACCTGCTAAGTCAGTGTAGTGTTTTCCCTCAGTCAAAAAAAAAAAAAGAAGTTAATTGACTTTAGTATTAAAAAAAAACGTAGGGAGTTGGGAGCAGTGGTGTATGACAAACTGGTGGTGAGTTACATTCTGTGGGTCCTAAGAGGATGCACGAATGATTGATTCACTTTAACAGTTTTAATTAAAAAATGCATCCAGAAAGCAATTTAAAAGGGATAATTCATGCATTGTTATCAAACACAGTAAGGAAAGTAACTGTGAATCTCCCCTCCTGGTTGTGGGATTGGATTTGTTAAGCTGCAGAATGAAAAAGAAGGGGGCGGGGGCGGGGTACGCCGCTCCCCAAAGCAATCTGCATTTCTCCGTCACACCTCAGCTAGCACACCGTCGGTAACTTTGTGGCCTGCGCCGCGCGGATAAGTTAGCATATCCGCAAGCGCACGCTCATGCCTTTTCCCCGCCACTCTGCCAGATTTGTAAAGACACTACATCATAAACACGGACGTAAACAGTTCTCTCTCAACAGAACACTTTCAACCCCACACACAGCAGTAAGCGTGCATAGATTTATGTAACTTCGTTTTTTTTCTTTTTCTTCTTCTGAGGTTTAGGTAGAACCAGCACAGTCGGAAACATCCCCATTAGTCTGCACAACCTGCAGATGCCCGCATGCCACTAAACAACTCCCCCTATTCTTCAGGTTCCATGAAAAAGCCATGTTTATGCACATCTACAACTAGTCAGAAGCCAAAAAATATATATATTATTCCCCTCAGGTTTGGAGTAGATTCCGACTTATCAAAAAACAGATTCTGGTGCACTCCATGTCTTTCATTCACATGCATTCAGTGAGTCCAACTTATTTTACTGCACACATTAAATAAGACCCTTTGAAAAAAAAATGACCCCTTTAAATGTGGTCAATAAAACTGTTTATATTGATTGTGTTGAAGCCAATGAATGCAGCTTCTCTGAATTCAGTCAACTAAAACTGGCTACCAAACAAAATCATCCAAACTGTCCATTCAGTAAAATCTTCTATTAATTATGTTCCGCACGGTAAATATTAATCCTCAGGTTGTAGTCAACCAATACTGTTTAATATGCACTCAGCCTCCTTTATGCCCTCAATATAAAATCCAAAGATAGGTGTTAAGTCACGCTTCTATGTCGTTGCACAAAAAGTGACTAATTATCATAGCAACTGATAATTACAGTGGGACCCCTGTGTTTGGTGGAGTTGTTGACCACATCCATTGTCTAAAAGCTTTTATAACTCTCCATATTAATAGTCTATACACCAAATATGCCTTAATCTGCTTTAATACTCACATTAGAAAAGATTAAAGTCCTACAGCAGAAGCAAACATCTACAGTTGTGATACAGCCAATCAATGCCAATGAAACTCAATGATGCTCCTGGATTGGCTGTTTTGCGAAATCAGCCAATAATATTGTTTTTAAGTGTTTCAACTTCCCACACTGCATTTTCATTCGAATATATGCTGCATAAATGGTCTATTAATAAATCTGCAAGTTGGCAAATTTTCCACGAATAATTTGGAGTTGCGTTCCACAGGAAAAAGCTGCAAATAGGTGAATTCGCAAATGGGACTGGTTGTCCACTGTTCATGTTATACACAATATAAACATAAAAATTAGGCCTCCTTCAGTTTTACACTTAAATGTGCAATTCTCCTAGTGTCTTGTATATTGATAAAGTTACTCTACGACAGATATAACCCTTCTGATTACAGCCACTAAACTTGTTGCTGAATTATGACCTTTTATCAAAACAAAAGTCTTATAATCTTCTCAGTCTGGAAACACTTTTTTTATAGATCCGACATTGTAACTACTGAGCCAGAGATCGTAATGTTTTAAGTGAATCAGATGGAACAGTAATGGTTATTTAGCTTAAATGTGGCGAGGGATTTAGCTTAATCCTCCAATCTCTAATGCTGCGGCAGAGAAAAAAAAAATTTGATGAGTTGCTTTTTTATGCTTTCCAACTGTACACACTCTGGCAGTAAAGAACCCATCATTGACCTGACTACCGTACATGGTGTTAACAGTTTAAATGCATGCATGTTCTCATCAATTCATCCTAAAATATATACAGCGTAGAGCATTTTACCAGTGATAAGGTTCCATTTTTTTAAGCCCATACATCAATGATGGAGATAAATCGCAGTTTAGCCATGTGTAACTACAGCCTTTTATATCACTTAAGACTCCTCAGGACTGCTTTTAAAGGCACCTATTATGCTCTCAATGTGAGGCCAAGCATTTATGTGACTACATGGCTATTAGTCCTATATAAATGACTAAAAGCTCGACAGAGATGTTGAGGGAAGAAAAATCAGAAGTGGAAGAGTGAAAGTCAGAAGCAAAAAAAAAGATCTGGTTGCACTTCAATTATTGGCGTGTGGAAAAACTGCGGACCTCTGTAAATGTCAGCGGGTGTCCTCGGATCAGTTGCGTGTGCAGAATGCCTTGGGTTAGGCAGCCTTGGCAGGGAACAGAAGAAGAGTAGTTCAAAAAAAAAGAAATGTATAAAATTTTCATCACAGATTTAGAACACAGCTATGTTTTTACACACCTTTGTGTTAGTGAAATGGGTTTTACCAAAGGAAAGCAAAAATGTCCAATTAGTGAGGAAATGGGGAGTTAAGGAGGAACATTATTAAAAAGAAAAAGAATAACACAAAAGGTAGACGTTTTAAGAAATGCTTGTCGTTTTCAGGATACTTGCAGAGGAGAGAGATGCACTCTTGTTGTTCTCTCGTGAAAATAATACCTTTACTTCTAATCATTTGAAATTCAGCGTCACTGGAAACTCCTTGAGATTAAAAGCTGTATTCCAAGACCATAATACAACATAGACCAAATACTCAAACGCATAAACCAGAGACATCACACGGCACTTTCAGGAGCCAAGTAAACAGATTTCTCTGTCTGTTAAAGTTGACTTGAATTGCCCCAAAGGTATACGAGACGACAATTTAAAATCCATCTGCATGTTACTCAATCTGGCTGGGGCGGATCATTTTAAAGGCCCTTTTAACCAGTTCAATTTGAAGTTTTGGGACCTTCATCAAAATAATGTCCTAAAACCACAGTTCATAATGGCTGTAGTTTCTCCACAGCAGCCAAGCCCAAGAATGCATTTATAGATTAAAAGCCAGCCATTGAGAGAGTCTGCAATCAGTTAAAAACAGACATTTTGCTGTAGCTTACAAGATGCAGCAATGTACTCCATAGCTATATATATAGGACCTAGTTAACATTTTAGCTTAGAAACCAATTTGTCAATTTGAGATTTAAGATGGATTTTGATCAGAGAGTCAGACCTAAATATTTGTAGCATCCAACTACTTCAGTTTCAACCCCTTTAAGAAAGAAAGGGTGTTTATCACAGGTTTTCACACAGATTGTGCGCGACAATCTATGCAAAGAGTGTTGAGATGCTCCCTTTAAAACAGGAAGGGGAAACAAAATGACCCAGGAGTTTGGAGACATGGTGCTCAATATTTGAGAGTTGATTTCTGAAGATATTATCAACAGTATTAAATGCTTTAGATAAGTGAAGAGCATTAAAAGAGGAATGGCTAAACCTATTTTTGTTGTTGTAGCAGCACATCTGATATCACTGTAGGCAAGGAGTTTATTTTGTTGATGCTGCCTGATATAAAACCTGCCTTAAAATACACGTTTTGTTTTTGTTGCTTTCAAAGACATGTTAAAAAGCAGAACTTTAATTTTGAGGATTTATTTAATCCTGATTATGCTAACATTGATTTTTGGAAATCTAACAAAAAATTTAAACAAATTAGACAGTGTCTGTTGGAAAATTGCGATTCTGTTGCAATTGAAAGTTTCAAAATGGGAAAAAGCTTTTTTTTTTTAACACAAGATATTGTCCTCACTCAATAGATTTGTTCATTCTATTGTGGATATTCAATTTATCAGTGTGCAAACAGTAATAAAAAAATAAATCTGTTTTAATACTTTTATTTGTACAAGAGTTAATAAATATGGGCATACTTTTTCCAACTCTTACTCAGCTGACTAGTCCTTTATTTCCTCCAGTTATTAGTTAACTTTATACAAGTTGGCACAGTCCTCTGAACATTTATGTCTGGAATATGAACTCAATACCGTTTCAGAGTAATTATCAGAACAAAGTGCAGCTCTGTCAAGATGCCAGGACAAATGCTCTGGAAAAAAATTGGAACTCATAGTTTAATCTGGACATCTGGTCCTTTGAAATGCTTTTTCACAGCCAAAATAAATGCTGCAGAACATTGTGAACAATGATGCCCTGAGAATGCTGTTGTCAAAGTAATATATTTGGGGGGAGAGGGTGATATTTTTACATGTATTAACAAAACTGTCTCCTTTTTTATGTTCTCATTTAAGCAATTTTCCAATAACACATCCTCATTTTATTTATTCCCAGAAGTTTACCGTCCAAAACTTGGGTCACATCAAGTATACACTCTTGGGGGGCTTGCAGCACTTTTTCTGATAATTAATACTGCAGTTGAGCTAAGCAGTTGACAAAGACCACCCTCGGTACACCACTCTTAATAATCACCCGGTTGATTGATTTGTGCACCCAAATGTGCCACTTGAATTATTTTAGACCAAATAAAAGGAGATAACAGAGAAAAAAATAAAACAAAACATATTCTGGAAGTAATGATGTCCTCCTCCTGCCCATCTTTACTGTCAGTTAGTGACATCAACTATTCAGGGACAAAATCTTTCCAAGCAACCAGACCCTTTGTGAAAAAGTATTTGCTCTCAGCAAATTAATGAATGACCTGCGATTCAGCACCAAAGTTAAGTTCAACTTCACTCAAGTTCTGATTACTTTAAAAATGTAAGAAGTCCCTTAAGTAGGCCCTTTATAACAACATGAAGTAGGTGGCCACAGACCATAACCACAATATAAAGACATTAATGAAGAAATGAAAACAATGTCATTGACATCTATCCGTCTGCAGAGGGTTACGAAGCCATTTCTACGTCTTTTGGACTGGTGTGAACCACAGTGACAGCCATTATCCACACACAGAGGAAACCTAGAACAGTGATGAACCTTCTTAAGACTCGGCCAGCCTACTAAAGTTACCCTAGGGGCATCAACAACTCATCCAGTAGCTCACAAAAGATACTAGAACAACATCTGAAGCACTTCAGGCCTCATTTCCCCCAGGATAAACCCAGAGTTTATGGTTTAGTATTCAGGAACTGGTCGGGCAAATATGGCAGGCCTGCGAGATTTCCAAGGCCGCAAAAAAAACAAAAACAAACAACTGCTGACATAAATAACAAAGCAGTTCGTACTTTATTTACTACAAAGCATCTTGATGTCCCCCGACATTCGGTGGAGTGCTGAGACGAAAGTGGAACTCTTTGGAAGGTGTGCGTTACATCCAGCAGGAAAAGAGTATCTTACAAAGAGTCAGATATACTAGTGACGATAGGGAGGCGTTGTTGCTATAGCAATTGTTGCCATCAAGAGTCTAAACCCGTTATTGGGCTTTAAGGGGGAATTTGTTTCTGACAAAACCAGGTTAGCTTGTTTAGCTTTTTTTCATCTTAATAAAGAAAATCATAACTTGAAAACAGTGTTTTGTGTTTACTCGGGTTATCTTTGATAAGAAACCCTGTTTGATGATCAACTGTTTTAACTGTGACGACTAAAAACCATCAATGTACCTGGAGGCCAATAACCAGCCAGTGTTTATCTGTGGATCAAGATAGAAAGAGTGAGTATTATTGCTGTTCTTCTATTCTAACATAATAGAACAATAAAAGCTCCTCTGTCACCCCATAATCCAGCTGCCTGCCCTTTCTTCATCTCCTGACTCAGTTAAGACACTAAAATACCAAATAAACAGCAATATCTACTCACTTGTATGGAACAAAGAGACTTTGGTAGCGGCAAGAGCTGACAGAAATTGAATTTTTTTCAGAGTAAGAACCAAAACAAATGGCTTGGACAAATGAGCTGGGTCAGGAGCAAAGACATAAATATCAAATTTCACACCCAAAAATACTGTTTCAAGCAGTCAAAGAGAACTGAGCCCAGTTGTGTTCCAGGAGTTTTCAGTAATCTTGAACTTGTGATTAAAGGGGGCTTTGGCCTTTCTGAACTTGCTGGTGGTTAGTCTTAAACTGCTAGTTTTTCATGTTTACTTGTTGGATTTGTTTAAGAGTGAAGGCACAGAGGGGCTCCTACACGTTAAGGTGCTTTTAAAATGAGTTCATATATTCGGTCTTCCGTGGCTGACAGCACGATGCTCGGAGAGCTTAGATATGTAGCAGGAAGGGTTCTGCAGTCAATGGGTTCATACATTTCGGCATGCTCCAATCAGTGTGGGCAGAGCTGACAGATTGTTTAGGCGGTAATGGTTGATGGTGAATGGGGAGGGCACGGGGTCAAATATCGACTGCTGGTGAACTTTGAAGATGCACGAGCTGAAAAGTAAAACTGGTCAAGCAGCGTGTAAAACCGCTGCGAATGCTCCAGTAAACAGAAGGCTCAGAAAACTCCTTTAGGCTTTTTTTTTTTAAAGGTTATGAACTTATTAGGCTGGCATTGAATGAAGCAGAAAAGCTACAAGCTAACAGGGACTGAGACTGTGAAGTAAACACACATATCTAATCTGTTTTGTTTTTTCTTGATATGATTTGACTTATTAAAATCATAAAAGCAAATCTTTGCAAAGCCAAAAGGGGATTCTACACCCCCACATACGGTTTAATGTACGCTAAAACCTTTAAGCTAATTTGACAACCAGTCTCTTATGCATTTAGTTAATGGATTACATTATGTATTATGCATTAATACAATACGCACTCCTGTAAGACTTAAATAACCAAATCCTCCACCCACATACTCTGTCCATGTGAATGCTTTTTAAAATTAAAATAAAAATTCCGCATTCCTTTGACGATACTGTCAAATTACTCACTGAAAATACACGGCACCAAAGATTCATATCTCATATCATATTTCTCATAAACTCTGCTAACGAAAAGCACCCCTTGGTGCTGCCACCGTCATGTTTCACCATGTTTTAAATTAGTTTTCTGGTATGTACCATTTTGTATATTGGCTAGAAAGATTAAACTTGTTTTTTTTTTTTTTTTTTTTTACCAGAACTCCTTCTTCCACATGTTTATGTCCTCTCTCTGGCTTGTGCCAAACCCCAAAGATTGTTTGGCACAGGGTGACCTATCATGCTTCTTTGAACAGGTTGGAATAGGTCTACGGTTTATATGAAAAAGGGTCATTACATTTTTTGTGCAAAATCATTCTTGGACAATGAGATTTCAGTCTGCTCAGTTCTGTCGTTTGAGCTCCTTTCAGAATAAGCTGTTTCAGGGCTCTGTCACTTTAAATCCAAATAAACTGCTGCTGGCCACACTTCCCAACTCCACATTTACAGATTAAAATGGTTACAAACAGATTATGCTATACAGCCGTACATCTTGGAAAAGCATAAGTGGCCCCTCCTACACAACCAACAAGAATTCAGGAAGTGGTTTCTGGATGGTAAGTCTAACAGCCATTGTACAGTGCATACAGTGTTCAAACCATCCGTCAAATTAGGCTGGAGCTCCACTTGGGTTGCTAGGTAACAGGGCTGAGGCTAGGCTGGGGTTGCTAGGTAAACAGTGCCTGTAGGTTTTTGAAAAGGCAGATTTTCTAGACACCAAAAAACTTTAACATTACCAAAAATCATCTGGATGGTGTTTTTTTTTTTTTGCGCCTGGAATGTTTTTAGAAGCAGCTGAGATCCAAATATGAGTTAAAAAAAAATGCAGAACTAAGTTTTGCATAAAAAGTCCACATTAATTGAACGTCTTGTGGCTTTTTTCTTCTATAAAAGCTACTTTAATAATTCTTGCGAACTTAGAAAGGCCATTTGGTTGCTCCTGCTTTCGATATATTTTTATTTTAAACAGTGAGATGTTTAGAAATGAAAAACGTAGACATTTTAATGATCATTTGAAAAATTTTACGTTTCCATAGCCCTGTCGTAATAAAATAGAAATAGCCTTTTTTTGTCCCACACGGGGGACATTCAGGTATAACAGCAGCATCAGATGTACAGATTCACACAATAAGTTTTAAAACTGTTAAAAAATGTACAAAAAACAAGATTAACAACTATATTGGTAATAATAATATACCGTGTGAGATTATAACTTAAAAAAATACTGTGCTGCTATCAAATAGAGAAGGCATACTCCGATCTAAAAGCGAGTCTTAAGAACCGGTCCACATGAATTCCAAGCTCATAAACCTATTTTGCTCATTAGGGGTAACAAAAGATCGCCCGGTTTCATTTCATTAACTCGGCTGCGAAATGACATCATCCGCCGAGACCGCGTCCCTTCTGTTGTGCAATAATCAAAGCTTTTCCACCCGCCAACCTTTCTACAAGGCAACTTGGCTGTGCCATGCAGTGTCAGCTTTTACCTCCGTGTGCTCCAGTGCCACACTCTCTCGCATTAGCACCCAGTGTTTTTTTGCCAGAGTGCCCATTTTGTGTAATTATATAAACTACAGCAAGCTAATGGCCCCAACAGAGCAGTGTCTGGGCCCATTACACCCCGGGGCGCTGCAAAACACCATTACCACCAACAGCCTCGGCGGCAGCCTGGAGTGTTTGTGCACAACCGGTTGCCAGCTTGTGTGTTTCCGAACCCCTCTGTGTGTGTGTGTGTTTTCATGTAGATGTGTCGGCTGTAAAGGAGGTCGACGACCGGATTGATGCATGTCACCGAAATTCAACAGCTACTGCAGACAGTTGCCATTTTTAGAAACCAATGTGTGCCCTGTTGATGTGGGCTTTGCACCTGTCATCTCTCAGCCATTAATTTCTCCTGGGGTTCTAGCCGCTCGCCTGCTGGAAGCCATGGTGACACAGGAGAAACAATAGCTGGATGCTCGGCACAACTTGGGACACTTTGCCGAGGATGATCTCAGCCTGACAGCAAAGAGAGGATTCGTTTTATTTAAAAAGTCACTTTAATTGTTTGGGGGGTTTTTTCTTCCTTTTTTCTATTCTCTCATTTGGATCCAGTAACTACAAAAATAGTATCTGATGTAATTCATTCAAGGTTCCTACACAACCAGAAAATATGCATGAAAAATATTATTTCAAAATTAAAATTCTTCTTAGTTCCAAAACCACCTCCTCTTTCTTTCCTTACTCTGTTTCTTTCATATCTTTCTTAATTCTTTCTTTTTTTCCCTTTTGTCCTTGATTCCTCTCTCATTGCCTTCCTTCCTTTTTGTCTCCTCC
Source organism: Brachyrhaphis terrabensis (assembly GCA_903067065.1). NCBI lineage: Eukaryota > Metazoa > Chordata > Actinopteri > Cyprinodontiformes > Poeciliidae > Brachyrhaphis > Brachyrhaphis terrabensis. Next base: position 25,721 of record CAEGAG010177095.1, read on the forward strand.
ATGCTTGTGTTATCTATCCTTTCTTGTCCCTTTCCTCCCTTCTCTCCTAACTTTTTTTTTATTCCGTCTGAACTCCATTTCTTTTGGTCTTCCTCCTTCTTTCCTCATTTATATTTTATATCTCAAAATGACAACGTATTTTTAGTCTAGTTTCTAGCATAAATATCTGAGCTTGAAATAAGAGAAGACTGACTTACAAGTATCTTCATCAAGATGTAAGAACTTGTTTTAAGTCAATAATTTTAGTGTTGATGAATACACTTATAATATGTGAAAAATGTCTCATTCCACTGGCAGAATATTTCACTTAAACTAGTACTTTTTCATCAATATTAAGGAATAATTGACTTAAAACAAGCTGTTATACATTTCTGAAAAGTTACTCGTAAGTTAGTTTTCCAATTTCAAGTGTACTAATAGATTTGCACTAGAAACTAGACCAAAAATACTTGGTAATATGTTTTTGCTTTAGCAGTGCAAGTATGTATTTCTCTCCGACTGTCCTTGAAGCTCCAACCAATTCTCACCAAACCAATACATAATGTAGTCCCACATGTCCATCAGATGGGTTATGGCTCCTCATATGGACAGAGTTGAATGATCTCCCCTCTGCCGGACTCGGGTTAAAACAGTAACCATCAACGCGTTGCGTAAATTTCACCTCGCCGTGGCCTCGCCCTCTGCTCAGCCATTATGTTGCTCCATTTTAGTTTCAAAGAACGAACCGCGGCACTCACTCTATTGATGATCTGCTTTCCCCTTCATATCAATAGCCATTAACAACTTTAAGCCTTGCCAAGCACGTAAGATGGAGAGCTAATTGCCTCCCCCTTTTTTCTTTTTCCTGTGGAGTACTGTACCCAGCGACGATGAATCATTGTCTTTGTTGGTGTTTTGCAGGATAAATGGATATTAATGCTTGAATAGCTGCAAGCACCCACACAGGCAGTAAAAACAGACAAATCGCTCCATTTTTGTCTCGCCCGTTCTTCCAATTTACACTTTTTTTTTCTCCTTCCAATTCCTGATTAAGATGGCATACAACAAGTACACGTTCACGCCCGTGCACTACACCGCACTGTACCAACTTACATTTTTTTGTTTAGTTTTTTTCTTTTCTCGTGGAACCACAGGGTCATTCACAGCAGCACTGATGGCCTCACTGTATCGACCGGCGCCACCTGTGTGAAGTGGAGCAAATGAGTCATCCCCCCACTGACAGCGAAATGTATGCAATTAAACCACATTAAAGTCGTTAGCCCAACAGACGTGAGAGCCAGCAGATGGCTACGATGCAGAAACCTGCTCCTGATGAAGCTCTTCAGTCACGCCGTGCTTGTATGGAGGAGCCTCCCAGAAGTGCACTGGGGTGTGTATGCGTGTGTGTTTGTTGGCTGTATGTTGTTTTATGGCTGTAAAGCTAGAAGTAACACTTGAAGACAGAGGCCAGTCCTTAAGTTGCTTTGTGAGTCCTTAAAAAGCAAAACGAAAAAAAATGCACTGAGATGAAATGAACTCAGTATGACGTGTTTTAGAGCTAAATCAGTAGTATGTTACTTGCTAAAAGTGTTGAAGTTTTTATGTTTCAGGGATTTCTATTGCACTACTTTAATGTATGTTTCAAGTTTTGTAGTTTGATAAACGTCCGCTTGGATGTGTTCTGTCAAATATTCAACTTTTCCCCCATCAGGAAGAGGGCAAAAACTTCTAACAAAACTCTTAAATCATTCCGGTCTTTTTAAAAATCCTCAGTTCGTTACTGCAAAAGTGACATTTCTTGACATAAAATCTCTACCTTTGGTCCAGTATGAACACTATGCAAATGCAGATGTATAAAAAAAGCAAACAGATACTTCAAATTTGTTTGTTTTTTAATAAGTTTGTTTGTGAAGCACGTTTTTTTTTTTTAAAGCAATTCTTTCTTTTCATAAAAATTTTAAAATATAGTCTCACCTTACTCTCAATAAACCAGTGTTGTAAATCACTGTAAAAAGTAAATATTCTTAAATACAAATGTTGAAAATATTGTAAATATGATTTCATTGCAATATCTGTTAGAGCCATGTAAATATCACAAGAGACTGTTTGAAATCACGTAATTATGTAAAACAAACCAAATATTAAATTCTGACCACATTTGGTCCAGACTGTTGTAAGCACAGAAAAGAAAGATTGCGGTTAGAAATGTCGGTATTCATCCCAAATTATATATCATCACAACTTGAAAAACAAAAATCATAATTACATCCTCATATAAAATCTATCTCTACTTGAAATTGTTGTCATTTCTGCTTTTCCTTTCTACCTAAATGCATTTAAATCTTTTTCATTTTGGTTTATTGAAGACATTGGTTACCTTTCTTTGCAAAAACACAACGTGAAACCATTTATAGTGATAGAAATATAACCTGACTGACAAACGCACATTTTCTGTAGACAAAAATAGCTTTATATAAAGGGTTTCTTTCACATCATCAACAACACGCTATGCTCGACTCTCGGAAGTGTTTTAATACCTTTTGTTTGACAAGCGTATTTTTTCTTCACCTTGTCATTTGTGACAGCCGCAATTCCTAGGTATCCGACAGACTTTCTCCGTCATTTGTTTCTGCTGCGAAGATGTTGGTAAACTGTGATTTACTATCAGCCGTCATAAATTCATTTCCGTTGGCGGTAATAAAACACTCACCCAACCCTTGACACAATGATGGACGTCCTCATCCCATTAGAGCTACGACCTGGTTTTTATTGTGAGGCCCTGCGTTTGAGACCGTGTTGCAATTCACTGATCCGACGAACGTTATTAGGGAACGATTTCGTTGAAGCAAAGAAAACATAAAAGGAAGATCACTGATCTGGGGCTCAGATTGTACCAGGATACAGTCATGCTTCTCCACAGGGGAGCTTCTCTTCACTTGAAGACCCTGGGGCGGGAAAGTACAGCAGTAATGTTACATGATGTCTCGCTACGGGCATACAGGACCACACAGGTGACGTACGGAAAACTTACTATACATGATACAAGCATGTCAAGTTGCTATAAGTGTATTATTATGATCCGTAAGATGTTTTTTCCCCTTTATATAGTACTCTGAATTACCTCAACACTAATAATTTATGCCAATCAAAAACCTGGGCGATAATAGGCATGGTATCTCCAACTCGGGTATAATAACAGTGCTTCATTTCTTTAAAGGTATCGAACTGCTTGCCGTAGCTACCAGATGCAATGTAACACAAATCCCAAAACACCTAAAGCCACTCCGGCCTACAGTTCTGTGACAGCAAATGTGGTGGGTTTCAAATGTACCAAAGAGGGCGAGGGATGAAAGCAAGGAGCTGATGCCGCCGCTCCGGTGAATACAGATGAGAGAGAGCGAGGCAGAATTCTGATCAGGCTGGGTTTTCGTCTTCCTTCCCCTTCAGAGCGAGAAGTCTTCAGAGGCCTTTGGCTTTCTAAACCGAGAGGGACCTCACCTGTTCAATCTTTTAAACTCAAGGGGTCTTCTCTTTTTTTTTTTTTTAAGACCATACTATTTAACAGGGGTTCCTACTCGGTCTTGAAAGGCCTAGGTGATTAGAGAAAATTGATTTTATTTGAGTTTTTTCTAAAGGACAGACATCTAACAATGAACAATGCTGCAGTTTGACTTTTATTTTCCAATCAATCACATTTATTTGTACAGCACATTTCATCAACAAGGCAGTTCAAAGTGCTTTACATCATAAAAACACAGGAAAAAGCCACATAGAGTCAAGTCTACAATTGAGAAACCAGAACAACATTTTGATGGATGCCATCAAGATCATGAATACACATCAAATATGTCCCATTTATTATGGTTAAAGAGCAACTCCTTGAGTTAAAGAAACTCAGTGTTGGGGCTGTTTTGCAGTTTTCTGGAAGCTTGTTCCGCATTTTTGGTGCATAGACGCTGAATGGAGCTTCTCCATGTTTGGTTCTGGTTTATTATGCTTTATTCTTGATTTACCACAGCACACGTGTTTTTAAAACTTAATTATTTTGTGTTTTGGTATAGATTTGATGATCATTTTGTAAAAAGATGCTTGCAAAGTATTTTTTTGTCGTATTTTATAGTCAATAGTTAAAGTTTTTTCAATACATTGCCAAAGAATATTCCCTTAGTTACCAGTGTTTCTTCAGCTGTTTGTAACATAGTTACACAGCAATCGTCCTCCTACACCTATTTGTCTACAAAGTTAGTTAGCCACTTTAACTTAGCTTACTAGAAATGAAATTATTGCAATTGTGACTAACAGCATTTTTAGTAAGGTAACATTGTTGTAAAGCTGTAGTTGCCTAGCAGCGAGCATGTCTGTAAAGCATCTTCCATGGGTATGCGTTTATTCTATATCTATGTATCAAAAATCCAAAAGATAAACAAAAGTAATCAATAACCTATTAAAACTAATAGCTTCTCCGTTTAGAAAATACAATGCACGGCTTACTCAAGCCTCTCAAACCATGAGTGCTTTAGTCTGAAATAAACTTTCTTTTCACATAGTTTTTAATGAGGTATTGGGTCTTCTGTAGGAGAAATAAAAAAAATCCTGTTTTATGTTTAATACCTTGTGAGGCTGAAATCTGTTGAGTTTCTTCATTTTATCAGCGCTGTCTTGCAGCCAGATTATTTTAAGCACTCCAACAGGGTGTTAGCACATCTTAAAGGCCTGAGGCATAGAAAGAAATCAGTCAATAAGCTACTTACCAGCTACTCTCCTTGCTTAGTTAAGAAAAATAGAACTAAGTTTGGGGATTGAAAAGCTTTTCTTGTTGGGTTCAATTTTAATGTATTCAGAGGAGAAAGAGTGAAGCAAAGTGTGACATGTGAATTCTGGCTTCGATTGCAGTTTTGAGATTAATTAGTTGAAGAAGACATGTAGGTTTTTTGTTGTTTTTAAAAAAAAAATTTTTACCCTCGAGCAGAATACAAATTCTTCCTGTTGGTGTCACCGGGTCGTCTCAGCGGCTCATTAAAAGCGAGCGCGGAGGGGAAGAATTAATAGGAGCTCAACACCTTTTAGTTTAGAAAGGTAAACTAATGCGAAAAGCCTAAATTTATCTGCTTAAAAATTTGCTTGACTTTCTCGGCAGTTTGGTAAGAGGTGCGTGGAAACTTCGAGTTCCTTTGACGTGCTCAGAAAAGAGGAGTTTAAATATTTTAACCTGTGTTGGGGGGAGGAGGGGAAGGAAAGGAGGAGAAAAAAAAAAACGGGGTCTCATCCTTTCAGAAAGCCACGAACTGTGTGGAGTCAGATGAGTGCAGACACCGAAGCCCCACCGGGATTTGTCTTTTCGTGTGATTATCAACACCGTGATTGGTTGTAAACCCTGTTGTCACGGCAATGATTTCAGCCTTGATGATGAAAGCTTCTGGGACACCAATCCGCAGCATGCCTGCTCACACGCACGCATTTTCACTCTGTCTTACCGCTAACCAGCCTCATTCCCCTTTGAGAGAGAGGCATTAGTTGGCTAGATTGAACTCTGGTTTCGGTGTGTATGTGTGAGAGAGACAATGTGGGTTGTTGTTGTTGTTGTTGTCTATCTCCTAACTTACCAAGTAATGTACAGAGCTGAAATCTCAGGAAATTGTCAAGTGCCACTGAATTTTACCTGGCACTTTTCTGTTTTGTTTTTTTTTTCATTTTTTCTATTTTTAGGTTAGTAGCTCAGCTGTAGATTTTGTTGAGTAAAAACCTCTGTGACAGTCTTACACAGAGTTGGATCTGATCGAGTCTTCTTTTTAAAAGAGTCGCTTTTGATTGTATTGAAAGGCGTAAATGCGTCATGGAAGAGCTCCACTCTCCTTACAGGTTACAGATATCGAGGCTACCAGGGTTTTTAATCGTTAACAGTCCAAAAACACCAAGATCTTCTGAGCGTCAAAGTCTTTCTAATGAGTCTTGCTCAAGCTAAATGGCGCGTAAAATAATTCATCGCTGCCCTTACCACATCTGTTACTAACGCTGTCTGTTTCACTTTCCCTTTGGTTACAAGAACAACGACCTTATCTATGGACAGTAATGCTGTTGGAAATTTTAAGGTTGTTTTTTCACCTGACAGTCCGGCAGACTCTGTTCGACTGGGAACCAAAATTGCGACATTTGTTCCATTTTCAGCCGGTGCTGTTCACTACTCCGTCAACTCCTTCGAAAAACCTGTTCCCTCTCTCACCTGTGGTGGCGCTGCGCCAAGAGCTACTGAAGGAAGCAACACAAAAACCTTAGAAGAAGACATAGGCAGGACAACAATGGAGGAATTTGATTAAAAACTGGTTTTAGAAGGTGTTTTATGGCATGTTTTTCCATATTTTAAATCACAAATAGGGGGTAAAAACAAGTTAGCCATAGCTAAGCTCTGAATATTTTACCCTGACAGATTATACATCCAATCTGATCTATTCCGATCATACTGTAAGGCATTCATGTTAGTGAAGGTTTGTCAAAATCGTCTTCCTCAAAAGCTTGTAATGAGGCAGGTAATCAAATGTTGAATCCACCGAAAACTCACTCAACTTGAATCTTGTTGGTTTCTGTTGTTGTTCATCCTACTAACAGTTGAAATGATTTTTTTTTTCTCTCAGTTCACCACGAAACTGAAATGTAATTTAATTTGACCAAATCCAGTCCAGAGGTCAGAGTAGACCTCCGCGGTAAACAAGCCTTAGAATGAATAAAACATCACAGTATCTGACTTTTGCTCAAACTGTTCAAAATAGGCCCTAATCAGCTCTATTCAACAACTCTACCACGAACCAGGTCAGGAAAAGTGATACAGCTGCACAGACTTTCCTTCTTTTGTTATTTTTCTCTCTCTCTTTCTTTTTTTTGGATGGAAAGAGTCATCAGAGCATCTTTTTTGCTTGCTTGACCGAGCAGGAGGAATAACTAGGTCAGCTTTTTCCAGCTGTTTGTCCAAGACAAATACCAGGACTGTCGAGAGTTTAAAAATCACGCGTCGTCTGTCGTCACTTGTTATTAGCGAACGACTGGAAGAATGAAAGTAGCTGGTCCAGAGTTGTTGGGATGTCAATTAGACTTGGGTTGGACAAGATTATGATGGGAACAGTAATGGATGACATCTAAACAGATGGCAAGAAGTCAAGTTAGCATTAGCTCCGTTAGCATTGAGTTAATGCTAATTTGACTTTTTATTCGGGTTGCTGCACGGTGTCTTTACAGCTTTTCATCCTAAGTTAGGCAGGTCAAACATCCACAACACTTTCATCTACAAAGCTTCTAAATAGTGAATTTTTGTAAACAAAGCCCTATTTTAATTTTCTGGCAGCTTGAGAAGTGTTATTAATCCATCCATCCATCCATCCATCCATTGTCTTCCGCTTATCCGGGGTCGGGTTAATTTTCTTCCTAATTTAAACTCGATCAGCTGCTGATTTGTCTTTGCCAGCCAGCCATCTTTGTTTCTGTATTTTCTTTACCATTTAAATAAGCCAACAAATGAAAATCCTTTCTGTTTCTGCTGCGTCCGTCTCACCAGGGCCTGATGATCCTGCTGCAGAACCTCCCCACGATGCACTGGGGCAACGAGGAAGTGAGCGTGCTGCTGGCCGAAGCCTACAGGTTGAAGTTCGCCTTCGCCGACGCGCCCAACCATTACAAGAGATGATGAGAGCGCCTCTACCTCCTCGTCCTCTTCCTCATCCTTCGTCGCCTGCTGGACTCACAGGCTCCTCCCATTTTCCTAACCACTCCCCCCTATATTTTTTTTTTTTTTGCCCATATTTCCAGTGGGCCTTTCCGCTACTAAGAGATTTGAATCAAACAGTGACTTGAGGATGCGTGGTGTAGCATTTTGACATGATTATCAGGAGCCTTTTCTTTTTAAATTATCTCTACGACCGGCGCTGAAATGTGCGTTCGTTCTCAGTCTGATGCAGCAACAGATCATTAATACTGATGATTGCAAGTTTTTTTTTTTTTCTTCTCCTTTTTGTTGTTGTTGAAGAACGACCACACACAGCTTGATGCAGGATCATGAACAAGTTCCCCCACACTGCCTGGGGTTAAAATCTGCATCATTTTACACTACCATAGCAATACTTAGTTTGTTTTGCTCCCCTTGGCAAAATAAAACCCTTTATTTAGTTTGCAAATATGAAGAAAGACAGCAGAAGGGCACTTTTTAAGTTTTTTTTCCTTTGCATTAATAGAGGATTTACAAATCTTGAAGGAGTCTGCAGTTTTTCTGCGACATGCGGGGGAAACTGATTCAGTTGGTTTTCCAGGATCCGACGGTACAGATCGGGTTCCGAGAATCCAGCACTCAGCAAATTGCTCTCCCTTTTATCCTCCGCTCCTCACTTCCTCCCCCTCATCCGCTCACACTCCCCGTACATTAGAGTGGAGGGTAAACGGCGTCCGGAGAAGCTCATCCCAGGTTCAAAATGATCACGCCATCAGGACGGAGAGAGGCCGACTTTGTCTCAGATCGCCGGTTCACGAAGGGCTACGTCTCGCCATCAGCTCGCTGCCTCAGATCTCACTAAATTTGTCACTTCAGAGCGATGGGGGACAAAATATGTTTTGGATTTTTCTTGTTTTTCAACTCCACTAAGATGTCTTTCCAATTTACTAGGGTTAAATCCTGCTAATTCTAGAATAAGCATAAAACATGTATCCAAATCTGTGATGTAGATATAAATGGGAGCGTCCGTCTTTAGCCATGTCTTTTACTTTTTAAAGCAGATGAAATGTTTGATAATTGCTCCTATTTTGTACTGTAAAGCCGGAGTGTAAATATTTTTGATCAAATCAGGAAAATTTGTTATGATAGAATGTAATTGAAAATAGTCTAATCCTGAGTTCAGATCTGTCATTTGCAGTCTGTTCATATCATGTAAAATATTCATCGTTCTCAAGATTGAAATGTGCCGTTTTCAGTTCTTCTAATCCAAGTTTTAAAAATATCAATAGAGTTGTTTACTATAAATTTATGGCAGAAATGTCTATAGAGGTCAGTATGGGAGGGGATTATGGCCACTGGGGGGGAAAAAGTGACATTTTAAAAAAAAATAATAGTAATATTCTCTATTATTTTTCTCAAAATAATAGAGAATATTATTACAATAATTCAATTCTTTCCTCAGAATTCTGACTTTTATCAGAAGATCAAAATCAGGATTCTGACTTTTTGTTTAAACTCAGAATTTTGAGCAAAAATATCAGATTTTTCTTTTTGCTCAGTGACCCTGATCCTCTTCCGTAGGTCAGACTTCAAATCTAAACATGGCAGGAAGGAAAGACCAAAACTAGCATGGCTGGATGATCTAGATAATATATTCTTTGGATAGGGAAATAAAAAGAAAAAAACAGTTTGTGAGCTGATTGGATGTTGGGAAGAGCAATTGGTGCGACGGACGGATAAACGGACGAACGCCCTGTCAGTTGGTGTGATAGCAAAGCTAACACACCTTTCCGCTCTATCTTTCATGTGTAGACATACACAGTTATGAGACAATCTCTTTCCAGTCCAGGAGAATGCCTAAATCAAGAGAATATTTCTTTTTTGCTAATTTCCCGTTGTCACGGCGCATGTCGTGTGGCTCGTCGTCGTAATTCTTCGCAGGGATGCGGCGGCGGCGGTCTCATAATCAGACACTGGATGACATAACTCAAAAAGCGGTTAACATCCGCAGCCTCCTACAGCGCCTCCGCCAGGATCCATTATTGTCACCGTGCGCCGGCAGAGACTGCGAGCGTAGGTGTGTGTGAAGGGGAGACGGGGAGAGAGAGGGAGGGTGTTGTGTTCCTTTGGAAGTTTCAGTGCTTTTTCTCTGAGAGCTGTCAGTCTTTGATCACACACTGGGACTTTTTTTTTTCTTTTTTCTACACAGTCTGAACCAGTTTCACAAGCCCCTTATCTCCTGTGCTGTGTGACAAGAAAAACTGCACTTAATTTAAAAAGTCCACAGCTCCTCCGTCTCTCCTTCTGCTTTCTCTCTTTGTGATGTATATCCACTTCTTTCAATCAGCATTTAAAGAAAAAAAATTAATAATTCATTCACGACAGTTCATTTTTTAATTTTCTTTTTTTTGTTTTTTATAGCTACTAATGTTTACGTTAAGTTGTGCCTGACTCTAAGCCATCCGGAATAACGCAAATGTACCCCAGAGGTTTACGGTTTTCTATTTTTTATACATTGTTTGGCTGTAAAACCACCGACCTGAGCCGCTTCCTTCTTCCCGGGGCATTTATTACGTACTATTTCTACAAATGTGGCATTTGTTTGCTGAACCTGCCCATGTCCCTCCGCAGGCCCGTCGAGCCTCGATGCTGAAACTTGTACGCATGAGCGGGGCTGATGCTTTCACTCAGCATTCGAGGAGCTAAAAAGGCGCAGCAGTGTTGCCATCTCCAAAAAGAAACACCAAGGTACATAAATCAGTGAGAGCATTTTCCTCGATTCTTTGAAAATATCTGTGCTTAATATCTTTTTAGGAGGTTTTATTACTCTGCTGAAAAGCCGAAGCGTTTTTCTTTTCATAAAGATTTCATAAACTCCTATTGGTGGAGTTTGAGAGCTTTGACAAACAATCTTTAAAACCTTCCTCCATATGTTATTGTTACCTGTGGTAAAGGTGCTGCATACAAAATCGGCATAATTAATAAGAATTATTATAAAATAACTGTTTAATGTTAAGAAGCATTTCAGAAATACTCCAAAACATCATGTTTTTTCCTCATTTGACAGAAAAGGCCATTTATTTTCATCAATTCTTCAACATAGGAAAGGCAGGAATACATTCCATTTGAGTAGAAATTAAAGTTTTGATATTATAAGTCCAGAAACGACAGCAAAAACAAATCACACTAATCCAAATATACTTAGACATCAAGTCAGAGCAATTCTTAAAACATTGAAGCTGTTGACTTTCCACATCATGCTGTTAAGTCTCCATGACAACAAGTTTTTTTTGTCCTACGATCACAAATGTAAACTATGGTTTAGTGAATGTGGAGCATAAAAAATGTAACGAATTTGGTGAAGCTTCTGTTTCTCTTCCAGAGTCGCTGGAAATCCCGTCAGAGAGACACATCACAGCTTTCTACATAAGAATTGATTTTTCTGCTTGAGAATTAAAAACAGATCATTGTTGTTTATTTAATTCTTCAAAAAAATAAAAATTACCCTGACACTTGAAAAGAAAAATAGGTTCCCCAGACTCAAAAAGGTCTTTTTACACTTTTACCTGAGGCAGCAATAAATGTGGCAAAATTACAGACTCATTTTATGTAAAAACGCCACTTGGAAATAATACATTAAAGCTGGTAAAAACCCGCAGGTCATCTCAGCTCCGTGTAAGATTTGTTGCACACGTTGGAGTCGCCGCTGTTTTTAGCTCTGACAGGCGAAGCGGCATTAACTAACAGGGATTTACAAACTGTACGTTTTTCTCCAAAGTTCTGCGTCTATTCATCTTAAGTTGCCTTAATGCACAGATTTGTGTTGACATGAAAAGCGTTGAGGGGAATTGGTCGTCTTCAGTGCGTGTCTGTGCGAGCCGCGGGTGAATCAAAGCTTCCCCCCAGCCCCCCTCAGTCAGTTTTTTTTTTTTTTTTTTTATGCGCAGCCGTTTCCTTTCGACACAAATCAGACGCCTCCACGCACGCACGATAATTTAATAAACAAACTCAAACAAAATCACTTGCTGCTAATCTCAAATTAGCCTGCCACCGGTTCCTTTGCGCGTCGCCCCCGTCTCCATGGCGACCGGTGACATCTGGCTGGGGCCGGCTCTCTTTCTATTAGCCCACACAGAGAAGACTTCAAACGTTCTCGGGAAGCATCGTCAGGCAGGTTTCGGGAAAAATAGCAACACTTCTGCTGCTTTTCTTTCTTTCTCCCAGTAGTCTAAACTCGTGAAAACCAAAATGAAGAAACAAGCCTCCCCTCTCCTGTGTCTTTTGCTCCACAGAGCTGAGAAAGCTAATATTTGCCAGATCGTGTGAGTGACAGTACTGTCTATTGAATTGAATTTCAAAATATGTACAGAAACAAATATCTGTAAATAGAAAGTGTAAATAAATCCTATATATGGAATACCAAAAAAAAAATTTATTTGTTTTTTTCTCTTGTGTTGAAATGCATGATTTGTCTGAATATGTGGCGTCCTGCTGCAGGTTCATCGGACGATGCTTCAGGGCGCTTCGCCTCCAGCAAACACACACAGCTGTCCTGATTTAAAGCGATTTGCAAGTGCGCTCTTCTCACATTGCGACCACAAACTTTAATGTATTATATTGGGATTATTTTATTCAGGGTTCATCTGGAAAAGTGCGAGCAAATGAGTTTCCAGACTTTCTTCTTATTGCGTCATTGAAAAGAGGAATCTTTTCAATGATAGGAAAACACATAATGGGTTTTTCATATTGATTCTTCTTAAGACTGTATTTATTTCTTAGATGTGCAGCCTAAGTTTTTCTTTTCTCCTTTAGTTTGCAACTGTTTTCGAAGTTAAAAAAGAGACAATTTTCCGTCTTCTGTGGCCTCTAAACCATTTTATATCAGGATTTTAAACATCTTTTTATAATCCTTCTTTGTATTTCTTAACTTTTCATGGTAAGCATCCGTTCTCCACTTATTTTGAATCTTAAATTATATAAAACGTGTCAAACTCGACTCCCTGGGGCCAAATCCAGCCCAGCATAACTTTGTCAATTGTCACTATTTAACATGAAGAAATGCTCATCAAATACATTGGTAGTTTCTTCTTAATATTTTAGTAGTTTTTCAATGGGTTTTATCAATACATCTTGCATTAACCGGCTCTTTGGCGACACTCATGATGTCGACGTGACCCGAAATGAAAATGAGTTTGATGCTCACAAAACTTGAGTGAGATAACTTGGCGTAGGGAAATTTAGATTTGAATTTTGCCTAAAAAAAAATAAAATGGTGGAAAATATTCTCTCCCCACAATGAAAAGTCAGAGGCCAACAATTTGTTTTTTCTTTTTAGTAAAATACAAAGAACACTGGATTTTATTTTTGCTGTACTTTCATAAAGTGAGTGAAACACAAACGCCCGACGTTATGCACTAATTTGCGTTCGTCTGTTGCATAAAATCCCAACGATACAGCAAGCCGTAGTTGCAGTATGACAAACTATTTCCTCATGTGGTTTTAAAACGTTTCCTGTAGGTTCTGTGATGATGATTGAATTATTTTTGTGCATGACTTCTCCACAGCCGCTTGCTTGTCTTTGCGCAGACATGAGCAGGTAAGGCGGTTGACATGGCGACTAACAGGTAAACAAGTTGCTTATTTATTGTGGAAGACGTGCAGCAGAAGGTGTACTAATGCGACTTTGCATGTCGTCATGCGTGTTTTTGTTGTTTTTTTTCAAAGACAGTGACTGCATACCTGTCCGTGAGAAAGTGTGTGTGTGTGTATGTGTGTGTGGCAGGTTGCAGCCAAGGCTCTCCTCCTCCCAGCCCCCAGCTCTCGTTAAGCTGACTGATGTTCACACCGGCAACCAATTATGGAGCGGCGGTCACCGAGGACTCCAGTCACTTCATGGGAAATTAAAAACACATTAAAACCAACAATGGTCGCAGGAAGGTATCTGCTTGTTCGTGTGAGTTCCCAAAACGCACGCACACACGAGCACGGATGGATTCAGAAATGGCTGAAGTGGCTTTTAGGTTGTTTTTTTTGTTTGTTTTCCCCTATACATATTTGAGATGTTTGTTTTCATTAGAACACTGTTTAAACAGTTTTTGTACTGCATTTGAGTCCCTGATTTAGACGTTAATAAGCCGTCATGTTCCAGCTGTAATCAACGTCTCCCAGTGAGTCGTTTTACTGCTTTTCACTTTACCTAAAGCAGAAATCTGGAGGCACACTAAAGCTCGATTTAGGACGTTTTCAGACTCAAATCGTGGAATATTTTACATTTTACAAGTAGTAGAGTTTATAAAGAACAGCTACATGAGAGCCATCGCTGCAGCTTTGCAGGATACATGAGTCCAAAACGTAACTTTTTACCACACATAAAACTAAAACTTCAAATCAGCCACGGAGAAACACATTGGTCTCTAAATCCCCAAATTTTAAAACAGGACGTCATAATTTACAGACTTTATTTTATTTATTTTTTATTTTATTTATTTATTTATTTTGGAAAGCATGTATCCTTCCCCTTTCTAAATATTTAAATCCTGACAATATGCATCGACATCTGCGATTGCAACGCAACAAAACACGAACATTTCAAAAGCCATAAATTTTTCTGCTGTGAACTATACATTGCTATACACAAGATCCTACAAAGTAAAAAATCAACAAAGTGCTATACATATGTTGGGAATCTGGTGAGAAGTCATTTCCAACTGCTCATGTGGAGCACTTTGTTGATTTTTATATATATATATAAATTCTTCCACCTTTTATCAAGGATGACAATACATTTCCCTTCAGTAAGTTGCGTGCATGCTTTTTGATATCCGACATTATCTTGGTGAGCTTCATAATTGTACAATTTTCAGGTGATTCCAGAGTGAAATGAATACAAAATAACGTTTTGCTCAGATGCAGCGTGACGTCAAAATAACACGAAGCAGTTTGATTTAAGCCTTGGCAACAATTTATCGCCGTTTACTTTGTTAAAAAAAGTTTTCTCTTCATATAAAATCTATATTTTTTTAATAAGATCTGGTGCAGGAATGACCCCCTGAAAAACCATGAGGTGTTTTTTTTTAATGCTCACAAAAATGTAAAATTATATTTATAGATGGATTTCTCTCTCTCTCTTTTTTTTTTTTCTTGTCTGATTTTTTTGTGGTTATTCAAAATTAGAGGCTGCTATGGTGTTATAATAATGGTTAAATACTAATGCTACACATACTAATTAACAGTTAAAAACAGAGGTCAGTCTATGTTATTATATGGCTATAATTACTGTGTCTAAAAGGGATTTTTTTTTTTTCTCTGAGGTTGCAGTTTCTCAAAAAATTATTATTAGGTGATAATGGTTTAGTTACTCCACTGATAAAACAGCAGTCTGATTGGCTGAAATTGAGATATTAAGGTAGCTTATATCAAAAGACTTTTAATTATTAAAAACTCAGATATGTAAAAACTGGTTATATATAATGTATTTAAAAATATAATTAACCTCTAATCTTATTTTACGTTATGACTTTAGGCTTTTACATCTTTTACAGGGTTTTGCCCTATTTAGCCGATCTGACTCTAATTCAATCCGGGTTTTTTTTTGGTTTTTTTTCCATTTTCCAACTGCCAATAAAAACCCACAGTTTAGCCAAATTTGGACTGTTAGATGTTTCATCATACAACATGAAGTAGGCTAAAAAAGACCTTGAAAAGACTTGTAGAAGTTTAAAAACACGTGAGAAAAGCGAATAATCCCCATCACTTACCAGTATAAAACTTGTTACAAAGCGTTTTACTAAGACTTTGTGAGTCATTTGCCTAAGTTGAGGTCAGTCTTCATGATTCAACATGAAGAAAGAGACAGGGTCCAAAGCTCGTCACTGAAATGACTCCCTTTGGCTTCGCCTCAAACATTTGAAATCTTTGTCTTCTGTCTATCAGGTTTTACCTAAACTGCTTGATGAAATACCCAGCAGTGCACCCGTGTAGAAACAGATGCCATGTCGGTAGCTGACTATTTATTCCCAATGCCCTCAATGCCAAAAAATCACACCAAAGTACCAAAGATCGTGACAAAATACTCTTATTTGCTGATGACACGCTTATTTACAGAAGTAACCTCCTATAAACTGAAAAGCTGCTGCAGCATATTTTTATGTTGCAAATTGAAAGGCTGCTTATCCAATAATCTCGATATAATAAGGTTTTAGCATACGGAAAGATTATCAACAATGGCTACATTGGCATATGGTTTTAATCAAAAGGTTTTCCGTAACCTGATCTCAAACTGAGCTTTTTCCCCATTTGCTTTTGAATTACTCCCACTTTGAGTCATTAATTTCACACTCCTGTCTGAATCTACATGCATGCTGACAGGCATAACCTCCTCACCCCCTCCTGCTTTTTTTTTTTTTTTTTATCTTGATTTCTCATGCAGCTAAGCAGGTTAATCAAACACCTGCACGCTCCCTGTGATGGAACACTGCTGGCGCGGCTAATGGCGCCTGAAAAGATTGTCATGGTCACTGTGGAGGCATTGTGGTTTCTGTAGAGCAGCTGCTGAAAGCTGCCTGTGAGGTTTATGTTTGATTTAAATGTCGCACGAAACAACCGTTTAACATTCAGGGCAAATATGGAAACCAGAACTGACTTGGAATTTTTGGGTAATAATAATAATTTAAAAAAACAACAGATTTCTCTGATTACATTTTATGTCTTTTTAAAGATTGCACTTTGATTGAACTCTTCCTTACAAAGATCTCATCTGTCTTTTGAAATTTCTAAGGATATTTTTAAACCTTTGTCATTCCACCGGAATCAAAAACGGCGCAGGCTTTTAACGCATCAACTTTGACACGCTGCCTATTTAACCTCTGACCGGGCAGGAGCCTCTCGCTTTCAGCAAAGGGAATATTTATACCCTGCTCCACGCAATCAGAGCGTGATTAAAAAACTTCTGAGACTTTCTTTTTCTCTTACTGCTTACTCATCACATAACCCTGATTGGGGTTGAGCTGCTATCAGATCCACTACGTGTCTCCTCATCACCGCTGACAGCATCACGGTGACCGAATCGACAGGCCTGTAGATGCGTGTCGCTCTGAATTCGTCTTGTGTTCAGACAGGCATTAGCTCTGCATGAAAAGTCACAGACTGATGATTCATTTACTTGCTATGAACATGGAAAGTACACTTTTCGAGTTCAGTTGAAAACAATATCGGAACAGTCTTTAAATGGTAAACACCTACAGTTGAAACCTAAAAGTTTTACGCGCACAAAACACTTTTTTCCCCTCAAACGTTCCTCGTTTTTGGTCGGTTAGAGTTACTCAAATTATTGCTATTTGCTAAATGAACGGATGAAGGTTCTGGTCTCTTTTGTTGAGACCAGAACAAAAGCCAAAAACCTTATGAAGCTGGTAAGACGTCGTCATTATCTGCAGTGAAATATGTTTTGTACCGACATGGGCTGAGAGGAGGAAGACATTATTCCAAAAAAACATAAAAAGTCAGATTGTGGTTTGCAATCTGACTTGCAAACCACAAGTCAGATTGCACAAGTCAGATTGTGCAATCTGACTTGTGCAAGTCAGATTGTGCTTGCACACAGAGACATGTGTCTCTGTGTGTGTCATTTTTATTTTTAGAGACATGTCCAGTGGTCTAATGAAGCTAAAGTGGATCTGTTTGGCAATAATAACCATTGCTACATCTGGAGGAAAAAGCGGGATGCTTCTGGGCAAGCATGTTGTGTGGCTCTTTTACCACAGGAGAAACTGGTACTCTTCCTAAAGTAGATGTCATCGTGAGGAAAGAGTATTAAGTCCAATGTTGAAGCAACATCTAAAGACATTTGCCAGGAAGTTAAAGACTGTGGCTCACATGGGTTTTCCAATCGAACAGTGACCCTAAGTGGTTACAAAGTGGCTTAAGGAGAAGAAAGTCAACGTTCTGGAGTGACCGTAACAACATTCTGATCTCAATCCTTTGGAGAATTTGTGTGGAGGAATGGGTCAAAACTCCAGTGAACTATTGTGAAAAGTTTGTGGAAGGAAACCCAAAACACTTGACCCAAGTCGTACATATTGAAGAGATAATTCTACCAACTAAAGAAATGCAAACTTCTGAAAATCTTCCAGCATTCAGCAAATAGACATAACTTTGGTAACCGATTGAAAACAGGAAGTTGAAGCAGACAGAGAGGGAATAAAAATGAATATGTGCCTTTAACAATAGCTAAATGTCTAGTTTAGGCCAAACACCTTTGCTTTGTCCAAACATAAGCAAACCTTAAAAATCAAAATCAGAGCTCTGGCTCATGCTGAAATGAGATCTGTGAGGAGCCTCGGTGTTGGGCCTCCCCAAAGCACTTTACTTTGAAGTTTCTTTTGTTCGGGGCCCAGTTGAAGATGACTCAGACCTTTTGATACCAGCACCTCAAACCTGACAGTTTTATCCTCTTTAACGAACGCGGGGATGCACCGGCACGGATTACGAGTCTGGCACATTGCTGATACAGCTGTTTTCTGAGCAGCCCGCATGCCAATAATGCATGTTTTCCCTAAAAACTCAGCAAGTGCTCAACTTGTAAAGCTTGATGCGTCACACCTTGATACCCTCGGAAGCTCTTAAGAAATGGGTCTCAGACCATTCAGCGCAGTGCTTAAACTCTGTTGCCATGGCATCTCGCAGTAAGTCCCCCTCTCTGATGTGCTTTTAACCGGCTGCCGATGTATCTCACTCAGCAGACTGACAGTGACGGACATTGACAGGCTTTGCGCATTAAATGTGATTAAACCGAACACCATCTGCCACAGTCAGGGAAAACCGACATTGTACAGTGTTGCATCACTTGTGCTTTTCATTAAAGAGCCTCGGTGTTGCAAGGCACTGTTTTTTAATATATATATATATAATGGTTATTTGTACACAAGGGGGCACTTTTGTAATTCTGAGACTGACGGAGCAGATTGGCTGTGTCAGAATATCTGCTGATCAGTTGCGACCCTTCGTGGGTCGCGCTGCATCAGCCCCTAGGAAGTGTGAAGCAATAAGAGGAGTTATGGACTCTTGCGACGCATAGGTGCAGAAAAGAAGAAAGGAAATCCTGTTAGTTGTAGCTTGTAATTAATTGTGATTAAAACGGCAACAATTCAAGGGAAAACAAGTTATGTAAACCAAGCTGGCTCAGTGTGGGAAAAGTAATTAACTGCTTTGGACGCCCCTGGCTGGAACCACCACCATCGAGCATTTGCTGTTGACATTCTGACTCACTTCTTATTGGCAGAGTTGTTTTGTTGCAGCCACAATGGATGAGGTTTTTTTGTCACAAATGGTCCACTTAGTGCCCTGCCACTGCATCCCTGTTAGATTTAAGTCCAGGCTTTGACTAGACTAGATTTTACTAGACTTTCAGAGAGATTAAGGTCGCAAAGCGATGACCAGGAATTCTCCTAAAGGGTTTTTTCTGCTGGAGGACAGAGTTAAGGATTCCATCAATTGGAAGTCGTCAAGGTCCTGAAGGACAGAGCAGTCTGTTGAGCAAAAGTTGTTTGATGATCTTCAACATTAAAGTATGACGAAAAAAAAATACTGAGTGAGTTTTGTGTCAGTTATTCCCACAAAGTTCCATTTCTGTCCCATCAGTCTGGATCATCAAAATGTTGCTGCGTGTTTATAGTTTTTCTTTTTAAAGTAAGCAGTACGTATGCCATCTGGAACGCTCCCACTCATACTATTCTTGCCAAGTCCCTTTTTTTTTTCTTCTTATTGTTGAATCATGAACTTTGACCTCAACCGAGGCGAGTGAAGCCTGTAGGTCTTCAAATGTTGTTTTGTAACATGGGCTTAGGTTTTGACACGTTGGTTAGTTCTGGGAAGCGTTCACCACTGTTGCATACTTTTTACTTTTTCTGATAACGGCTCACTTTTAAAGAGGCAGCCTTGTGTGTTTTCCAGACACACAGTGTCATTTGTGGCTCAATCAAGTAATTGTTACTTTCAGTTGTTATATATATTTCAAATATAACTTAAAAAATGTTTACTTTGTAATTAAATGCCTTAAAATTGGGCCTCCGTCTCTTTAAGAAACTCCTACTCTTTCTGAAACTCCGCCTTCAGGAAGTCATTGCAACATGGCTTCTCTATTAACCCTCTAACATCGTTTTTATCAGCTTTTCACTGAGAAGTAGCTGCTGTAACGAGCTCAGCAGATGAACAGTTCCACCAGGTCTTTGCTAATTGCTGCTGGCTAGTCTGAAGGACCTGAGTGGGGATGAATCAAGGCAACACTCTACGTATGCTTTTGATGATAGAATAATATAATATGATGTAAAGCTCAAAAAAGTTGATTTTACATAATACTGCCCCTTTAAGTTTTGTTAGTGTCCTCAAGGCTTTAGAGACGACGTCGTAACAACGCTGTTCATCGGTTCTTGAAGTGTGTGTTGCATTGCTTTTAGGGACCTTTTAACCTACTTCATGAAATCAGATCGTTTCTATTGAAGTGATTTTCTGATTTTACAAGTCTATCTTTGTTCATTATAAGTTGTCTTATTATCAAAGTGTGGCAAAACCCCTAAAGTCCCCCCGTTCTCTGAAAACAGTGCTGTTGCTTGTTAGTATATTGAGCGTCTGTCCGTTCTCCTGCTTGAGGATGTGTGCTTCCCCCTTTACAGTCAGCCGACCAAAGCTGCTGAGTTAGCATAAATGGCAGCCGACCCGCCTCCGGCTGAAGGTTCAGTGACTCTGCGGAGATAAAGACAGAACAGTTAGCAGTGACCCTCTCATGGTACCCAATCTACTCATCTGTGTCCTAATGTCGTTCCTCCGCTTTTCATTTGGCCGACCAACCCGCAGTAGTCCTGCCAAATGGGCAGTAGATGCATTCGCACATTAAAGGGAAATACTCTCGTTGGCCTCTTTTGAATTAGCACGAGGTTAAACCATTGTGGCACAATTGATTTTTCTTTATTTTACTGCGGCGTTAAGCCTCTTAGGGTCCCGGCGCCTTATTCACTCTGCGTGTAAATGCGGCGTGCTTGTTTGTGGGAGTCGCAGTGCGGTCATGTGATGGCGGCTGCGTACTTCAGGGAGTCTTGGATCGTCACCGGTTTCATCGCGGTGACAAATGACGGTTTACAGACTGCTGTGTTGCATCGCCAAAAACGTCACATTGTGTCAAGACGCCACCTGGAAAGACCCCAGAGTGCGCGTCGGAGCTTAAGGTGTGCAAAGTAGAAGCATGTGTAGGTCTGTTTCTAAAGATAATCCGCGTTTCTTTGTGCGTTTCATCTTGGAAAGGCTTCACAATTCTCTTTTAGTCTAATAATAACCATTAGTCATTAGGATTTGATGTTTCCGACACTAATTCTGGCTCAAAAAACAGAGAACATTGTAGTGCCTTGCTTCCCATCACCATGTAGGTCATCCAGCGTTCTAAGAGGTTTGGACGAGCGCAACGTTCACGTGGATCCGAACAGGTTTGGGTCGGGGGCTGCAGAGCAGTGTGCAGCCAGGCATGTGCTGCTGATTTAGACGCTGCTGCATTGATTTCAGGGTTGTGTGCAGAGCAACGAGCAGAACAGAAATGAGTCCAGCAGCTGTTGGACGCCAACATGCTACAGAATCTGTTTGGCGGGTCGTCGCTTATGTTTGTGTTCGATTCCGCTTGTTTTAACAGTCGGCCGGCTTTCCTGTCAGACCCGTTACAGGACGGTTTCATCAAACAGCGGGGTATTTGTACACTGCGGCGTGTTGGATTTGGACTTTATGGGACAGGAATGTACATAGTAGTACATAAATGTGAAGTTATAGGAAAATAATGCATTGGTTTTGAAGGTTTTCTCATATAAATTTTGATAAATGCAGTTTCTATTAGTATTCTGTCTCCATTTTCTTCAGATAACCCTAAATAGAATAGATGATTACCTAAGAAAAGATAAACGTGTGGAATCAAATAAAAAAGTAAACTCAGAAATAAAGAGTTCCTATTGCCATTCCAAATGTAAAACATGGTGGTGGCAGTATCATACTGTGGGGGAAACTATTCACAATGAACTTAAACCTTCAACCAGAGCCACTAAGGGATATTTGAATCAAAGTACATCAGTTTGTCAGGATGGCCCAGTCAAAGTTTAGAACTAAATCACTTGAAAAATCTCTGACACTGATTTAAAATGGCTAAAAGATCCTTTTCACTCAAACAGACGAAACCTTAGCCATCTTGCAAAGGAGAAGGGCAAAAGATTCTGTATCTAGGTGTGCAGCTCTGATCAAAATATATCATAAAAGGCCTGCAACAGTAAAAAAAAAACAACACAATTTTTAGTTTTTAGTCTGGTCACAGCTATGTACTACTTTTGGTTTGGTCTGAGAAAATACAAAAAAAATAAATAAATAACAGGGAGAATGAATAGTTTAGAAATTCAAAACAGCCTTTGTAATCTTTAGAGACCAGAGGAGCTGCATTAGATTAACTTTAGTGTTTCTCTCCAAACTGCGTCTCTTTGGCTTTTCATTGTTCCAGTTCGTTTAACTTTGACTCTTGTAAAGGATTTTCAACAAGCTTGAGGTCAAACTTGTTTTTTTTTCTCTTCTTCCTTTTAGTTAAAAATGGCAGTTTCCCCTTTTGGTCGACGGCCTCCAGATGACCCCTGAACTAACCCAGTTTTTGCCTGTAACGTGTTATTCACCAAAAAAATGTCCGAGGATGTTTATCATCTCCTTCCACTTATTGCGTCTGGAGCAAAAAAAGGACCAAAAGAGCACCACAACTGTGGACCCTCCACTATTCATAATTCATCCCCAAAGAGCTGCTATTTGGCGTTCTCTGCCCTTACAAAGTCTGCTGCTTATCTATCAAAGTCCCAGCGAACGTTGGGGAAACCTTGACCGTGAGCTAAAACCACCGTTCCAGGTTCACCGCAGGTCAGGCTGAGTTTGAGTTATGATCTGCGTTTTCTGGATAAACCTCCACAAATATTTGTTTCATTTTTAACTTCGCCGTAAAATGCCAAAAAAGTCAAGAAGCACAACTGTATCGTACCCTTGTAGTTCAGTAAGAGACGATGAGTCAGATTTGCTTGTTTGTTTGTTTTTTTGAATATGCACAAAAAAATTACATCATGAGGTATAACGTCAAAACGTCTGTTTTTACATAATCCATTCAGATAACTAAACCCATATTAAATAGGTAACCAATCAATATGTATGTAATTGTAACTGCAGTGGATGAACAATCATTATTTCTTAAAGTTTCAAGAAAAAACAAAACTAGCAAAAACACTTACATGAATTGACTAAAAAATGCAGCAATGATCATGTATCTATATGATCATTTGAACAGTTGTATGTTTGGATATTTTCTAAGTTCAATATTCAAATGATTCCACAATTTGACTCCACTAGTTTTTTTCTACTAGTTCTGATTTTGCATAATTTTCAAACTGTGACTTCCCCACCTTAAGTCACAGTTTATCAGTCTTAGATCATTTTTGAATGCTTTCCAGTAATTGTTCATTTTTGATTGACGGGCGTAAAAATCACTCCTCTATTTAACGCCGGAGTTGTGCTTTCCTTTGGTTGTTTCTTCTGTTCTCAACAGGATTTCTCTAAGGATTCGATCCAAACGCCTCCAAACAAAATCTACCAGTAACATAAACCTAGATGGATGTTATTGGTTTACAGCTGCAACATTTCAGCCACCAAACGGATCCAAACACGAGGACATGACATGGCATGACGTTCTTAATCTTAGGTGTTTCCCCTTCATTTATTTCCCTTCCTTTCGCTCTCCGGAGCCGTCCTGTTAGCGCTTCTGCTTAATCTTCATTTGGATTTTAGAGGGACGGCTTAACTGCCTCTTTTCACGGAGGTGGTGGTTATGAAGATTGGTGGGGATTTCAACATTCATCAGCAAGATGTAACAGAGTGAGAGAAAAAAAGAGAATTTTTTTTTTTTTTGCAATCCACTTAAGTTGGAGATGAAACGAGGGCTGTGGTAAAGAGCGGAGAAGAGGAAATTAGGGAGCCAAAACATTTAATCTCATTTGTAGAGTAAAATATTTGACAAATTTTTAAAAAAGAAAAAAGCTCTGCAGTATTCTCTTTTGTTTTTCAGTATTCTTTAAAATACTTCTGCGAAAGATTTTAAATTCCTTGCTTATTTCCAGCTTAATACTTTTTATTTTATGGTTATTATTTGAACAAAACATGATAAAGATAAACTTAGACTTAATTTCAGGAGCTATTCAGAGCTTTTGAGTGAGTTTTTCTTCAAAAGTAGTCACTCTTTATTAAAAATATTTGTGTGGCTTGCAAAAACAGGAGAGACTATTAATAAAGTCCAAATTTCTGAACAGAACTGACTGTCCTTTAAAGTATTAGATTCATATTTGTCCAATATGTTTTGAACATGATGTGTATGGACACAAAGAATAAGTCAGAGGGTTTGTTTTGTTTTGTTTTTTGCCTCTTTGCAACAACTTCTGGTTTAGACCTGCTGGGCGTAGAGTTTTTAAATAGATATTGTAATATTCTTATAAAAACTTGAAGCTAACTCTGAGATTCCTCTCCGAAAATATGCTACAATCCCATGCCGGGTCAGAAGGTGGCGATAAAGCTGATAATGACAGTTCAAAAGAACACTAAAGAACAGCAACAGCAAAGTTAGCAATTCTCCCAAAACAACTTAACTTTTTAATTCATCTAGATCAGGGGCGTCAAACTCATTTTCATTTTGGGCCATATCAAAAATCGGAACGTTCTTAAAGGGCCGGTTGTGCCAGAATATATTGATAAAACCAATTGAACTGTGAAAATATTAATAAATGGCTCTTCCTCTGGGATTTTGTGATCATTTTAGGGGGTTTTTTTGCAATCAAATTGACAGATTTTGTGGTGAACATTTAGAAATGTTTGTAAGGAATTTTTACAATATTTGTGGTAATGTATGATGTTAAATGTTACTCTTTTTCACCTGCCGTATCAGTTACGGATTCAATGTTTTTGACCAATTTTGAGAAAATTTGCAGTAACATCAGAAAAAGTTTGGAAATTTGTTGATTTTGTGTGAATTTTGAAGAATTGTGAAAAACTGGAAGGACTTATTGATGTAATTTAGGGTCTAGAGGGCCACATAAAAAAGCTGCGGTGGGCCATATTTGGCCCCCGGGCCTTGATTTTGACACCTCTGATCTAGACGGTTAAAAGTTGTAAAGACTTGGGTGTGAAATAGTCTATTCTTCTGAATGACTCCAAAATGTAGAGTGTTATTAATCCCAGGCAGTTTGAATGTTCCCAAGTCTTTAATGACTACAAATATACCAGGAATCGGTTGAAGGTCAAAAAGCATGCGCTCCAGCTGCAAGTCTCTAAAATAACATTTCTCTAAGTATAAACTGTGGTTTATGCAAATATCTTACGTTTGTATGTATTGTTTTTGACACTTTGTGGGTAAAAAGATATTAAAATTTCACGAGTTTGTTTGTTGCCGACACTGTTGTGAGTCTCTCGCTCCGGGTCGAGGTCTGTTTTGGCCTCAAGCGGAGGAGATTCAAGAGCAATTGTGTTCCCCGTGTTAAACTTGACCTGTTTTTAATAGCGGAAAGAACGAGATCCCGGATCGGAAGCGGCTGAAATCAACGTCCCGTGTAGCGCCGCTGGACTCGGCCTCAGACACGGGATGAGCCACCGCGTCAGTCGGTGTGGTTTGGGTATTTGACCAGGTTGCCTCCTGGGCTCCTCCGTTTCCTGGGTTTCTGGTCATATTGAGCTGGAGGGACCAGAACGCCGGACTCTGGGAACGCCTCAGGGTCGCCCTGAGCGTTTCTGGTTGGAGGACTGACTGCTGTTGCCTCCTGGTCCTGCTTACCCCAGTGACCCGATCTCAGATAAGTGAACGATAATGGACGGATGTTTGTTGTTTTTCACCCAGAAAGAGGGAGCAAACGAATCATTAAATGCCCCAAAATACATTGACCTTCACCTACGCTGCTGTTCAGCTTCAGTAGAAACTAAAGGAGTTTTTACTTCTGACATGATATCTTGTTTGTTTTTACCGTCCTTCCCTAACATGCAGCAGTGAATACAGCGTACACCAGCCAGAGCCTCCACTCCACATTAACAAGCAGCTGTTAAAGTCAAAAGCCAACAGTGCATGTATTGTTTTTCAAAAAAAACAAAAAAACAACAAAGAACTTAGTTAGCTGTGACAAAGAGTCGCTAATTCAAATGTGTACTTTTATGTTGCGGTAATGATGTAAATGTGTTGTAAATGAAATGGAACGAGAGCTTTATAGACCGAATTGATTCGCTGCTCAAGTGTAAAAGCCTCACGCTTGAATTCAGTCACGTCTGGCTAATTGAAGAGGACTAATGTGTTTTTCATGTTTTTCCTCAAGCCTCTCGACTAAAAGTACAGTGTGCGTTTTTTTCTTTTTGTACTTGTTTTGGAGGTTACATTTAGGCCCAACTCTGCTGTCGGAGCAAATTGCCCGTCATCGGTTTGAAGTTATGTTAATCTCTACTAGCAGAAGAACAGCGGCTGATGCACAGGCATGTGAAACGTTTCACTGTGCTAAATCGTCATCAATGATATTGACTATGATTCGTAAGCCACTGTTCTTGTATTTAACAGAATTACCTTTTAACCGTGATTCTGATGTTGCGAAGTCGAGACTTTTTCCAAGTTGACACATTGAAAACGTCGTTTTTGATCAAATATTTACTTTACTGACGATTGATTTTATTTTCTGTTCTTTTTTTTTGGGACGTGAAATCCTGGGATTTTACATACTTGAAATTAGAAGCAACTTCTTGTGAGAAAGTGAGTATTTCTTCAGGCCTGGAGCTGAAGACGTACCCTGGAAAATGACTTGGAATCCATTCGTAATGGCAAGGAAGACGTTCGCAATAGCAATACCTGTATTAGACGCAGGTAAAATATATTTTTTGCACATTTTTTTGGAGGATTTGAAAGCAAGAAATTTGTGGATGCCAGCTTTGAAGAAGTGGGAGGTCAGAATTTCATGACTTCCCAGTTTGAAATACAAAAACAACTCGCTACTGGAGTTTGAAATCCAACTGAGAACATTGGAGGTTTTCTAAGCAGCCTCAAATTTAGCATCCAATATGGCTACCGTACCGGTAAAACGCGAAATTTGCCAACTGTTTATTAGCACTTCTTATATGTTGCATATGATTTGTGATAGTTCCACGTGTTTGAACACAGCAATGCTATCGCTAACAGTAGTTAGCATAGTAACAAGTGGCAAATCCTGTTTTCTGATGTTTCCAAATACAACATGCTCAACTTGGGTGGAATGTGGATCCCAAATCAGCTTCAATTTCCAAACGACATAGATTAAAATATAACTTATCCTTCAGTATTTCTTGCTTTTTGCAGAAGTGCACAATACCTATAATAATAATATAACAGATTGCTTATCTTTCTTAGTGTTGGCAGAGCTAATAGCAGCAGGACACAAGAAGTGGTGTGAAAGTGTTAACATTTTAAACATTTAACAAATATGTAACTGTTTCACTGAAAAAGAAAAGCACACTATAAATTATGTGTAAAATTATGTATTTATTTATGTTAACTTAAGAGAGCAAAGACATTAAATTGCATGAGACTGCTGTTGATTTTGCTGCTCATTTCTGTGCATAATTTAAAATAAAACCGCTCGAAGCGTACCACCCTGATCACAAAATAAATCCAGAGAAATATTTGAAACTACTGAACCAAAAAAATAATAAAAATAAAAAAAATTCCAATGCCAAATATTTTCAGCAAATGTGATTCTGAAGTGTTTTAATGAATAATTAGCAGTATGAGTATGAAATTAAAATAAATGTTGTACAAGTGCCATCATTTGATCAAAGATGCTGAGTCTTGCTTTTACCACTAGCATTAATTCCACAACTAGCAGGCTTAAATATCTAACGCAGCCAATGATTCAAAGCCGTTTATTGTGGTCTAATCCTCTGATATCTACAGTAATGCCAAAGATTTCCAGGGATTTAGGAAGACCAAGTGCAGCGCTGTAATTATCTCAGCTAAGACTTGTTAATTTAGAAAATCTACCCCCGGATCCCAGGCACATGACGATGGAGGCCAACACAAAACAAAATCTGCTCAACAGGAAGAGAATTTCACTTAGTCTGATGTCAGAGTTTAAAAGTCACTGGTTATGAGGGCAGATTTTTTATTGTAGTGTAATGTCATCCTTATTTAATTTTTTTTATGTTTTTTAATTGTTATTATTATTATTTTATATTTTTGCTGGGAGAAATGTGAGAGAACTTTCTGCAGCAGACTAGTAAAATTTTAAATTTACCATTTCTGCTATGTTGTTTTTTTTTTGCCTAAAGTTAGCAGTGAGAATAAGTCTATGCCTATTTTAACTTTTTTGTTTTGGATACCAAATATCTAGACTGTCGACCAACACTGAGGCAAACCTTGTGATGTTATTTAAAGAAACTATTTTGTCGCTCATTTCTATCAAATGTCTCAGAATATGATGGATTTCTTCAGCCGTTTTAAACTAAATAACATGTTGGTTAAACAAAAAGGACCAGATTTTTATTTTCAGAAATGCACAATAAGCAAATATAAAGTTGACAACTTTTTTTTTTTACAGTTAAATTTTTTTTATTTTTATTTTTTTATGTTGCAGTTTTTAAATGTAAAGTAAGTCATGCTGGTACCTAAAATACCCTGTTTTTTAAATAACCAGGAAATGTTACTCTTCATTTGATCAGACATGTTATAAAAACCCCATGCAACAAATTCCTGTTTACAAATTGCGTGTTGTATTTAAATAAACCCATATTTTGAACGATTCCTATAACATTTTTACAACCTTCGAAAATGTATTAAACAAATGTTGATTATAGAAAATTAAACACCTGAGTGTTTAGAATCTATGGTTATCAGCACCACTTATTCACGTTATAGAAAGTTATATAGGTGTGAGATTGAATTGATCTGAGACCAGACAAAGAATCTATCTGAAGCAACTTATAAAAGAAAGAACCGGCAGGATTGGGTAGTCGAAACTCTCTGAGCTCCATTGTTAGAGTATAATCTTTGTTGGCATAAAGTACCTTTAATCTCACTTTAATAAAAACCTGCCACCTAAACCAAAAGGTAGAATTTGAATAGAGGAAAGGAGTCTCCATTATGAGAACACTTAATCCCACTTTAATGATAATACTGACAATTATTATGAGGGGGAAAAAAGACATTTGGGTCAAAGCAAACAGCAGGGAAGGGAGCAGTAGAGCCCAAAAACACTGTTGTTTTTATTGCAACTTTATGTGTTGCCATCAAATAGAAATTCCTCAAACTTTTGAACACGTTTTGTCATATTATGTCACCACAAAACAGACGGTTTAGTGGGTTTCTGATGCAATTCACACAAATACGTTCAAATGAAAGACATAAAGCGTTTCACCAGTGAGCCCACAGCATCGGCTCCAGGAGGTATTTCACAGTAGGAGGAGAGAATCATCAAATTATAAAATGGTTTTAGCAGTAAAGCGGGTTATGTATACACTTCTGCAAATGGGGCCATAAAATTTCAGCTGACAATAGGAAAAGTTAAACTCCAGAGTGGGAGGAATCGT
Organism: Brachyrhaphis terrabensis; assembly: GCA_903067065.1. Classification (NCBI taxonomy): domain Eukaryota; kingdom Metazoa; phylum Chordata; class Actinopteri; order Cyprinodontiformes; family Poeciliidae; genus Brachyrhaphis; species Brachyrhaphis terrabensis. The sequence continues at coordinate 55,011 of CAEGAG010177095.1, forward strand.
TATTTGATGCCCCTGGAGAACCTGCTCATTTACAAAGATGTCAACAGTCGCTCATTTTAAAGGCTAAATTCGTCTCAATCTGGAGAGACAGAACATCCGTGTTATTAACAAAAAAGGGATTTCAATGTTGTTGTTTGAAACATGTCTTTAAAGCCGTTGTGTGATTTAGAACTTTGTGGGCAAATCTTTATTGGCAAGAGGTTTCTTGTGATTAGTCTCCAGGATTTTTAGCTCCTGTTTGGTAACTCAAAACTTTGACTACATCAACAAATATATTGGAGGACTGAGGTCTCCAGACAGGCTGGGCTACACAGTGTCTTAAAGTGACTCTTTTTATCCACTCCTTCACTGCCGCGATGGTATATTTTGCGTTGTAATTGTTCTAGAAGAAGTTTTCAGTGTTCTAGGTTTCATGGTACATTAGCCTCTCAATGGTCTTATCAGAAAAATGGCCCAAAGAATATTTCTGCCTCTGTTTACCTTCAGTGACTTGTTTCCTCTGGGTCATTCTCTCCATTTCTCTTCCACCAAACTTTGCAGATGTAGGAATAACAACTGACTTGATTTCAGAACCAGAATCCCGTTCACTGCTCAATGTTCGTCTACTTTGAGTAATGGGACATAGTGGCTCTCAGGACGTTTATGGTCTCTACATGTGAAACAGTGAGGCAAAATGTAACGAGCTTGGGAGGTATTGGGCGATATCTAATCAGTTCTACTGTTTCCTCAGCCCTAGATGATTCTGGATTCACCAGCCGGTCAGTCCGTGTCTGAACACCTGAGGAGTTTAACTGCTTGATCTGTGGAGATTCTCGTTTGAATAACGGTAGAAGAGCAGTGGAGATAGGACGTAGCCCTGAGGGACACCATTATTAATGACCCAAGCTCAGAAGGGATCTTGACCACAGCATTTTTTCCTAATCCTATTCTGAATTGCTTTGATGAAAACAGATAAATCAGAAACAGACTTGTACATGTTCCGTCTATAACAGGGGCTTGCAAGATTTAAATCTGCTATAACTAAGGATGTTGTCGTCCTAAGAACCTTCAGTTCTGGCACATTCATATCCCTTTCTTGTGATTATTCTCACTCCATGAGGTGAGATTGAGATCCAAACTGAGGATGCCTGATGGCATTTTGATGTTTCGTTCCATTTCCCAGTATTTGCACCACACCGACAGATTTCACTGTCTTACCAAGCTTCTTTCTAATAGTCTTGGATCCTAATCAAGGCTTATCATCGACTGTTGTACCCCTGACTTCCTTTCGAGATCTTTTTGGTGTTGCCATGGTGGTGGAGAATGCTCAAAGAGAAAGAACAAGTTGAGATCAGGAGTATTTTTAATTGCACGAATGGTTGATCGATAGTCGATGATTGAGAATCAATATGTTCGAGTCCTTATTTCAGTCAAACACAATTACACTTTGAACTTCTTATATGATGTCTTTATTAGGATTTATGTTTCTGTAGCTTCACATGAATTAAAACAACCCTAAAAATTGAAGACTCTACGAGAAATCTTAAAAACTCAATTGATGGTCAGTTAATTATTTCCTCCTCTGCATGTTGTTAATGTCTTGTGAAAGTGTTTTCTCTCTCAGGGCTTCATATAAAAGTTTCATGGGGGATTGCGTAAATGAAAATTACTCTTCAGTTCGGTAAAAGTCTGTAAATTCAAGGCGACAGCTGGGAGGAGAGTACAGTAGGAAGCTTAGATGATTTCCCCACTTCCAGAAGTCGGCCCCCCGCTGAGACGTCGCCAGTGTTGTCACAAGCCCCAAACACTCAAATTGGTGAAAAGCAAGACGGGAAAAGAGTGAAGATTGGATGTTTGGAAGGAAGAGGAAGAGAGAGGATGGCTTTAGAGGAAGATAATGTTCGGCGAGGATGCTCAGGGTTAGCAAGTGTTGGCTGAAAAGAGAGAGAGAGAGAGAGAGCAAAGGGTAGAAAATAAGATTTCATAGTTCGTTCTTTACGCGAGTGTGCAGGACTTGGCCGGCCAGATTAACACTATTCATTTGTACCACAGATTTTCACACTTCAAAGGCTGATTTGTTCAGGTATCCAGCTGGTTTGCTCTGGGGTTTTGACGATTTTATGTCCACATTATTAACTGTGACTTCAACAAATGCAGATCACTCTCCTTTCATATGTATATTTTCCAGTTTTGAGGGGAAAATAGTGTATGTTTTCTGAATTCTTGATGAGCGTGCAGAGCTCCAAATTTAATGTCAACACCGTATCTGGGTGTTCCCTACTCTTTTTTTTTCTTCTTCTTCTTGTTTTCAGCGGCTGAGGGGTTTTAAGTATTTCATCTAAGTTTGGACGTATTAGCTATGTTTAGCATGCTATCTTGAGTAAGTCAAGGTCAGTCAACATGCTGTGATACCCCACACATATGGGGTATTCACGTTACTTAAAACAACCATAAAAATGAAGAATATTTTTAGCTAATTTGAGCTAAAATGCTGATATTAGGTAAAAATGCTAAAATCAGCAGCATTTAGCATTTTTGTTAATTTGCGGTTGACTGGTGGCACTGTCACGTATACGCTAAAATTAGCTAAAATGCTAATTTTAGCTAAAATGCTAATTTTAGCTAATTTTAGCTGTAATTAGCATTATGTTAATGTTTTAGGCTAAGCTATGTAAAAACCACTGATTCACTATGTAAAACATAATTCATCCTGTTGTTCAACAGCCCTGGAGGTGATTATTTTCTTGTTTTAACCTGGGTCTTGACCGATTTGGTATGGCAATCCTATTGGTGTTCCGAGTTCTTCTTTATCTGCTATGTCGGGTACGCCCAACTGACAAGAAATAAATGGAAATAAAGAAATAAATCCAGGGGTTTCCCTCTGATACACAACCAAAGCTTTTTTGGATCCAGTTTTTATTAATGCAGTTTAGATTTGCAGTCCTGTAATGGAAGAGAAATAACCACTTATTGGGACCCACAAATGTTCCCGTTGTGAGGCATTACTGTTTGACAGCCCAATACTCCCAGAAAACAGCTTTTGCTTCTCTCTACAATGGATGGTTGAACTTTGCTTTTGATGTTTTAAATAACAGCACATCCTACACAATAAGTCTCCACACCTACACAGGGTTTCACTTTACTGTCCTGCTTTTAATCCAACAAATGTCAAGCATTTGAATAAGGCTATTAATGGTCAACTGACCTGGTAGGAGAGTTTGTAGCTAGTTTTCTGTACTCTGAATATTTCACCAAGAATGTCATAGTAGAGTGGTATTACTCATTCTCATGGTTTATATTGTTTCTAGCTACTGAATGCACCAGTACAATAATTGTCTATTGAAATGGTTACCCCATGAAAAAATGATAAAAAACCCCAAAATTTTAGCAGCCATCTTCAAAGGAATTGCTCATAAAAGTCTTCAAATTGCCTCTTCACTAACTTCCTGCAGTGCTAAAGCTAGCTTACATGAAAACAAGAAACACGTGGAGATTCGGTTGTAGCTGCCTTTTTTTTTGTTTTTATAAAAATACAAATACTGATCTTTTTCAGTAATTAAAGGTTCAGTATTATGTATTTTCTTGGCACATAGTGCCATTGTGCAGCACAATCGAGTAATTATGTTACCTTCTGTTATGAAAATACTGTTGATATCACACATAATTTCAAGGTGTTAAGTGTGCCTTTGCAATTTAACACCTTGAAATGAGACTCCTGTCTCTTTAAGAAGCTCCTGCTCCTTCCTACCCTCAGCACGTCATCACAGCAAAGCTAAAGAAAGCAAACTGTTTTATATAACGCTGTCATTGTAATGAAATAATATATCCCAAGTTGTTGGCTGTTAGTCACCAAAAGAGGCTAGAACCCAGCTAGCTATTTATTAGCTGGGCCTATAAATAGCCATGTAGTGCCTTACAATTGCACTTTTAATTTATAAAATGTTTCATTTTATTCATGCTGCAACCAAAAATGTATATATTTTTACTGATTTTAGATGATAGGCCAATACAAGATAGTATTTAATTAATTGGAAAGATAATTTGAACAAATAAAAGCCAGACAAATTTGATGTGCATGTTGCCCCTCTGAGTCAATACTTAATAAAACCACTTTTATTTTTACTGTAATCACAGTCGTAAGTCTTTTGGGGTATTTTCCATCCACCATCTCCATTCTTTCGTCCAGACAAAGTTCCATAGCCGATTGCATAAAACTATTTTCCATACTTGCAGTAGAAGACTGACATTTACCTTAGTTTGAGTTACTTTCATCAAACCCACACTTTAAGTCATTTAACCTTTCTCTAAACTCCAGATTTAATTGCATGAGGTATTTTTTTTTTCCTTTTCAGAGCTGCTGCCGCCATCTTTACCCCTCACTGAGAGGGGCTTAGGAGTAGAACATCGCAGTAGCTTGACCCCCCGTCTGCAGCGCGCTGCTCTGCTTCTCTCTGGCAGGTTTCCGGCTCCCCACTGAGACCCTGACTTAACGGCTGAAATTGAAATTAGGTATTAAACTCTATTCCGGCCTCAAACTCCACTTTCTAAAATAAATCCACCCTTTATGCACTGGCTTTCTTTTCCCTTCTTCAGTCTACCTCCTGGCTGGGAGGACTGTCACTGACTGGCTCACCTGTACCAGGATCCATATATGTGTGTGTGTGTGTGTGGAGATAATAACTGTGGTTTAATGCGCTCATCTTGATTTTTTTTTTTTTCTTTTACTGTGAAACTGATTGCCAAAGAGAGTCTTATTTTAGAAGATGAAGACAACTCAAAGATGCTGAGCCAGTTGCCATGGCAACACCCATGCTAGCATTTATGTCCATCACAATAGAGATGGGGCGTAATAGCGCATGAGAGGTGAAAATGAGACCAGAGAGAACGAGTGAGTCATATAGACGGGTTATGCTTTCAGAAAGGTGTTGTGTTCTAGATGAAAGTCCGTGGCATCCGTGAGTAAGAGATGTTAGAATAAGCCAGGTGTTTGTATAGCTGTCTGTTTTTTTTTTCTTCTATTTTATTATTATTGTGTCTCAGATACAAAAATATTCTCCAGACGTCTGTTAGAGGAAACAGTCCACAGCGTGAAGCTAGCAGGAGGAAGAACACGATTACTTGCCTTTGAGTTGGAAAAGAACTTTGCAGGAAAGTTTTATGAAGTTGCACAGAACGCCTGCAGGTTGACGCAAAGGTGGATATCGCAGGGAAAAATATAAACGACAACAATGCACACATGTCAGGACCAAAAGACAATTTAGGAATCTTCAAATTCCTAAATATCAGACAAGTTAAGGTCAGCGTGATTTAAAACTGTACTTGCTGCGAAAACACAAAATCTTACCAACTATATTTGGTCTTTTTTCTTCTAGTGCAGCTGTTTTTCAGCAAGAAACATGAGCTTGTATTAAGTCAATCATTTCTTAACATTGATAAGAAAGTACAGATTATTTCACTTAAAACAAGACATTTTCCCCTTTCTATAAGTGGAACAATTTACCAACAGAACTGGTACTTTTTCATTAGTGTTAAGGAATTATTTACTATAAACAAGCTCCTATTTCTTGCTGAAAGATAACTTAGTTTTGTCTTATTCTAAGTGTACTAAAATATTTGCACCAGACTCTAGACCAAATTTTCTCTGAAATATTTTGTGTTTTTTGCAGTGAATTGTGGTCGTCACGTTATTCATGATTACATATTCTGTTTAAATTTTCATTAACTCTTTGTAGATGTGGTTTTATTTTTGCTATATGGTTGTATTTCATAAATTTTTGATCAACTGAGGAATGATGACATTCTGTAATTTTATTATAATTTTTTCTATACTATGTGGGTGGAGGCTTTATTGTGTTTTTGCCTCTTCTTGCACTGTTATTTGTTTCTTAATATTTTTTGTTCTGTATTTTAATTGTGCACAATAAATGTTTTTCTGTCTCTCTTAAAGCAACTGCAACTGTAATCTCCGCTCATTACAGTTTTAGACTCAGTCTGCAACATGGCTTACGAGGCAATTACATAACCTCGTCTTCCAATGTTTAACTTTGCATAAAACATAGGTAAAAGTATACCCAGCTGTCCAAACAATTAGCATCTCCTCTTTCGAATGTAAACCGGAAAAGTATAGATGGCGCACGCCGACGACGAGGGGAATATCCAGACTTTTGAAATCCCAGTTCCCTGTCAGAGAAGCGCCACGCTGCACAAGAAAACGGGGGTGAGTTCTGCTGTTTCTGGGATTAAAAACAAAAAAAAACAACTTCCGATCACTGTCAGAGCGCTCAGATCTGATGTGTGCAGACGTCTCCGTTTAAAGTAGTGTTTCACTCCTGTAAGCAAAGTGACAGTGATAGAGGAAGTTTCTGTTTCCAGAAATAGCAGAGCGGGCTTGTCTCCTTCCAGAAGATTGCAGGTTTCTGACAGAGAACTGGGATTTTGCGGGTCCAGATACTCACATTTCCGAGCTGCGACAGAGGAGAAGCTGTCTTTCGCAGCGAGTCTTTTCTTGAGGTGCCTCTTTCATCTCCCCTGCAGTACCTCGAAACCGACTTTATTCCCATTCTGTCTTTTAACTTCCATCACTCTCTGCTTTGCACTCTTGTCTGCCCGGCATCTGCACCGAACCAAATTCGTCCATGAAAAGGCATCATTTAAAGGCTTGGCCTGGCAGCCTGGGATAGAAAATAAATTAGGAGTCCATTGCTTCAAACGGAGCTTCACCAAGGCAACCTCCGCTCATGCCAAGGATCTGCCTCGCTTACTGCAAGGCAGGCCGTGAGAAGAGTTTTAACAAGCACGAGCTCCGACTCGAGACTTTATTTTTTTGGTGTAAGAAAGAAGGAAAATGTAACTCCATTGACGAAGACCCCTAATTTTGACTGCATCACTGCTAATGCCACTAACAAGACTAGAAACAAAACGTTTGTTGTCCGTTATGATAAAATAGTCATGAAGAATCAAATGTATTCTCTGGATTTTCTTTTGACGCGACTCCGCTCTGTGTTTTGACGTTATAAGAACTTCACTGGCTGCCCGAGAAATCTGCCTGAGAAATGTCAGCAATTACTCCTGTCAGCCCTCTTCCTATTCCCTTGTTTACCCTGAAGACCATACCTCAGCGGTATTGATCTTGAGAGCATAAAAGGTCACCAGATTGAAGATGACGACAGCCGCGGTAACCATGGAGACTCCCTCCCAACTCTTCCCCCTGTGATCAAATGCAATATCAATGAGTGGATTCAACTTTGATAGCGGCTACCTTGCAGCTTAGATTTTTCCAGAGTTAATCATCTTTCTCCTGGGATGAACGGACTGTCTCCTCACCGCCCCATACCCAACTTCGGTGCCAGCATCGACCCTGCCGCGGACTTAAACATCAGATTGTTGTTAGGTTTTCAGCCGGACCATCTTAAAGTTCCATTGGGACAGTTTTCTATTTCAACATCTGCATTGATGAATCCAAGTAAATATTGGAGAACCTGCCTCCTGTAGAAATATTTATTTGTAGGAAGTACAATTGAACACAGTGGAACAGTTTTTGATAATTAGCTTTATCTCAAGAAAACTAGAAAGATCTGCCAGTGAAGTGTTCTAGCTCACTGATGTGAACATTCACCTGTTGGGTTGTTTTAAATTGCTAACATCAGCTAAAAGGAGAGTTTTGACATCTTCTAGCCTTACACTGCTCTGAGGATTTCTTTATTTTTCTGCAAAATCACTGTTGTGTGACATTTGTTTACCACAGGAAAGCAAGCTATTATTAATCATACTCTTGCAGAACTTCACTGGAAGCATCCAAATTTACAAATGTGTCCAATTGGTGCCAAATTTTATTATTAATTTTGAAAATATCAGTAAAATTTAATATTAAGGTCTCAAATTAAGACTTGTGTTAAATAGAGTCTACACAATCAAAGCAACAGCAATAAAACTGGTACAATTAAATTACATGTCTTTAACATTATTATTATTTTTTTGGTTTGGCAGGTATAAGCTTCTATATTGGGTTCTCAATCTAAAGCAAGTGTGGGATGTTCAGGGGCCTCATACATAAAGCGTGCGTGCGCACAAAAAATGTGGGGCGCCATATTTTACGCACAGGTAGGCATGTATAAAAATTAACTTTGCGTCAAAGTTTGCATAAATATACGCACTTTTTTGCTGGCGTGAAAATGTGCGGCAAACTTTTTCCAGCAGCTGCGCCCTATTTCCCGCAAACTAGGATTTATAAAGGAAAGGTGCGCGCCGACGTGCGTGTGCACGGCTTTATGCATCCGATTTTTTTTGTGCGCCGCACTTTTCTTAATTTTTTTGCGTACGCCAAGTTTTAGTGTGAAAACTGCGCACTCTTTTATGCATGAGGCCCCAGGTCCCCCTAACGGTGTTTCCATTAACCATGAAATTGCGCAAATTGAAAGTCCGAACGTAAATGTGCTTAATGGCAACGCGCCCATTTCGGAAAACAAAATGAGCCAAGATGAGCTGGTTTTCCCGTAATATCGAAATGGACGTATATAGTAAAACTTCAACGGAAATACTTTTTTCGCGTAATGCGAGTCACGTGATCAGCAGGCGGCTGTTAGGACTGCTGAAAAACGTCGAAGAAGAAGAAGAAGAAGACAGGAAGTAGTTGAAGGGTGATTGTTTTTTTGCTCTGTCTTACAGTGTGCAGCTGGCTCTATCAGAGCTCTCGCAGTTCATAAAAAGTTGTGTTGAATCAGTATTCTGTAATTTATAATTATTATTATTATTTTGTGGGGGAGAATACAGTATATATATGTAGCATTCCGATCGACACTCCATTCCAGTAGATGGCGGTAATGCATATCAATGAGTTGCTTGCCAACCGCCATAAAAAAGAAGAAGAAGAAGAACGCCGCCAGTTGGTTGATTTGAAACAGGTGCGTTGAATCAGGACTCGGCTAAAACCAGGTGACGGTGGTTCTAGAGAACCGGAACCGCTCAAGGTAAGAAGTGTTGCGTAAACAGTTACTGTGTCCGGTTGTTAAGTCGAGAAGCCAGCAGTCAAGTTTCATAAGAACTTTTACACTAAATGAGGAAAAAGTGAGTTCAAAAAGCATCTCTCCATGCCCCAAAACGATAAAAATGCATATATTTTCCACATATTTTTGTATGAAGAATTCATTGGAAACAGAATAAAGTGAACCCCAACCTTAATTAGGCTGCTGACTTTGTAGACTGTGAGCACACAAGTAAAGGTTTTTTTTGGGGGGGAAGTATGGTTATCTCTCTGAGAAATTTGCCAGCTTCTTAATCTGAAGTGAATCATTTTGTAGGTGGGTGCCTGTAACCAGAAGCACTCAGAAAGTTAGCTGACTCGACAAGTTTGGTCCTCTGCTGCTGGGAGGTGTACTGAACCAAACATGATGGCTGTTTTTCCTGATATACATGTAGTGAGTGTGAAATAAGAGTAAAATATGCCTGCCCCATCCATGCTGTGATCGTACAGTCACTTTTACTGCAAAATGTGCCTTTTGGAAAGTTTTCATAAGCCTTGGACTTTCTCATTCTATGTTTCAAAGACAGACTTGGATTTATCAATGGGATTGTGTGATAGACCAGCAGAAAATCTATACTAGCCAGGTTGATTTTAGTTGTCAGCTGGTTTCTGAAGGCAATTGGTTGCACCAGATTTAGAGGTAATATATGACTTGTTCTGGTACCTGGTTCAAGAGCTAAAATGTTAACAAAATAAATGAGAAAAGGTTGCTGGAAACGCAGCAATGAGCTCTGGCTCAAATGATTTCATATTTACCAATTTCTTCAATAAAGCTCCTGAAAATCGCATTATTCTCTTTCACATCCAAGTATATAACAGGAAGTACAAGAATACATTTAGGCAAAAATATGCACCTTTGGATTTAGAACAGTCATCTAAATTAAATGTTGATGTAACACACCTATGCTTTTATTCTGGCTTTCATTGTAGCTATTTTGCTGTCTAAATACCTCTCTGAGACTTCAGTACTGCTAATAGTTACCACTGTTCCGAAAATAAAATGTCATTCCACTTTGCAGGAAAAAAGAGCATCTTGTACTTTGTTGCAAATAGTTCTTGTCTGAGTGAGAACTGGGCAGTTTGGAGGTGAACTAAAAGTTTTTTTTGTCTTCTTTTTGGCTTTACTGGCCTTTATCTGACAGTTGTCTGACAAGAAAGCGGATTGTGAGAGAGGTGGAAAACATGCGGCAAAGGTCATCAGTGCAGGACTTGAACCCGTGATGGCCAGGCAGAGGACTGAGGCCCCCGTATGGGTGCGCCACCACCGTGCTCAGCTCTAAAGAAAGGTAAATGTGTGTGTACACAACCACTTTAACTATATTTACCAACAAACGGAGGTCATTGTGGAAAGTGACCTTTCCGCAGTGCTCACTTTTTTTTTTCAGTTTTACTGTGCTGCTAGGTTTAGCAGAATGGTGTGAGTTAAATTTTGTTTAGGATTGGGAATAGACTAGAAATGCTTAGGGGAAATTGGCTGGATAACGCATGAATACAACTACTAAAATTAATCGTAGTTAATACTAAGTCTGTGTGCATATGTATGAGTTATGGCTAATCAGAAGAAGCGTAAATAACACTGCTGTTTTGAAAGCTTATGATGATGGGTCTATGATTAAAGATTGATACTGAGTGAAATTAAACATCTAAGACTAATTGCAACTCAATCTGTCTTCAATTGTCAAACTCGAAATCTGTCACCAGTTTCTACTTTCTCTAAAAATAGGCGTACGTATGAGTCAGTGCTTGCGTGATGGTTTGTCCTGTCGAGTGTTATTTTAATTACATTTTTTAACATTATTATTAGTTTGGCCAGTTGCTACATAAAATTAATCATGTCCTTTGATCAAGATGATGCTCACTTGCTGGTGTGCTTTGAGATCCTTGTCTTGTTGAAACACCCAATTTAGAAATCATTTCCCCTTTCAAACATCGTGACCTCTTAAGTATGCTAATGCATTCAAATCGACCTATGTTGTCTGGCATACAATATATAGCCCAAAGAGAAATTTCCCCATGGCATGATACCTTAGCCACTGTGCTTTACAGTGTTTGGGATGAATTTTGCCTTTTAATCCACAAAATGTTTTTTCTCTTTATTTTAATTTCAAGCTCTTGGGCCTTGCAGGTACTTATCGCAGATAAGTTTGCATAAATGTCCTTGTTTTGTTCTGATACATTTACTTTATGCCACAAGCTGATGTGTAATAGCTGGCAAAATTGCACACTGTTCTAGTAGTTAACCACAAAGCATGCTACAACAAAAAATGTCTGTCCAGTTAGGTCTTCTTCAGCTTTGATGTCGTATAACACGGTGCAAAGTGCTTAATGTTGGCAAAATCAAACTGACTGAAATGTGTAGACTTACACGTTTTATTTAGACTCCCCATTTCCTCATATTACCCATTCAAAGTCTGACTGAAGATAACATGGGCACCATTAAACGACATAAATTCAGCCATTACTAAGGCAAGGTCTTTTTGGAGCAAATTGCAGCTTCTCATTGCTCCTTTTCATGCATAATGTAATGGTTTTAGTCTGGCTGATCAGAGCAGAGAAGTGGTGGTGTTAGGGTGAGGGTGGGAGGGTTCTGAGGCAAACTGCTCGTTATGCCACACGTCTCAGTAGCTCATCAGCAAGCAGCCAGTTCATCATTAAATGTAATGTGTGATTAAATATTTATTCGGTCCACGGTCACTGCTGCGCTGTGTTGGATTTACATGACCGTCATTAAAGGACATCAGCTGCAGGATTAATGGAGTAAAAGGGCAACTTGAATCCAAATACTTTCTGGTTCACTCACCGCTGCTGTTCAGTATCTGGCAGATGACTAATGGTGTTTCTTCTTGTTGGAGTATCGAATACTTGTGGCGCGACATGCTAACCTTTGACAGCTTCGATGCTTTTGCCTTGTTGACAAATGCTGCAGCGTTGGCCTGTTCAGTCCTGCGTGGTGGTGTTGCAGCAAGAGGAGCAAGTGGAAAGGAAAAAAGCCAACTTTGTTCATTACTGTTGAGCAAAAAACCCCATGGGGCAAGTCAGTTTTACTGTCACAGGGTGAAAGCAGAAAGTCCCAGATAATGAGGTGAAGATCTTAGTGACTATTCTTGGAGTTTAAAAATGACTGGAATTGCACCAATTAGCAATTAGTGATGATATCAGTTCATTAATTTACATAAAAAAAATAGACATCTGGAATAAATGGCTTGTTTTGAACCTACATGGTATAAATCTTTGAAGCATTTGCTGAGATGGCAGAGTTGCAGAGATTTGCAATGCTAACATGCTAGCCTAAGCTAACCTTTCACAAAAATTGTGTGCTTCCCTCATTGAACATTTACTACTCATTAATGCATTTTATGATATCTTTTGTGCTATATTTCAATAAATACAAGTTAGATGATGTTTTCTTTCAGACCAAAGAAAGCCTGACATATTTTACTAGATGCAGGTACTCGGGGTGGAGCGCACCATTTCTCAGACTCACCTGTTCAACCATAATACAGCGCTCGTTACAGCCACAAGCTAATCATGTTTTACCTCTATAGGCTGCTGAACTTTAATGCCATCTTGGATTACAGCTTCAGTATGGGACTAAACTCCATAATGTTGTTGAAATTCCTATTTTTCAAGCAAAACTTTCTTTTTATAATATAAGCCTTCCAATAATGAAGCAGCTGATGGTGGATAAGGAATGGCTCCAGTGTTTTGGGGAAAATTCCCTACTGTTGTGGGGTTTGTGTTTTTCCCAAAGTGTGAAATCTAAGTTCTGCAACAAGAGCTGGATTATAATTCAAGTAATCACCTTTTTTTTTTTTTATCCAAAAAAAAGCAAGTTGATACCAAAGCAATAAATTAAAGAAGGGAAAACAGCATTTTAATACTTTAAAATAAGGAATTCTAAAGAAACTTCTGATTTTCTGAGCCGGATTGAGGACTGGCAGATGTTCATAGCCATACTTTTGCCAGTTTTCAAATATATATATATTTTTTAATTATTATCTTGGCTTATGATTCCTGAAACGGTTAATGCTACTGTCACATTTTTGGCAACCACTACCCTTAGCCACCCTTTTTAATTTCTGGCACTCAACTGCTGTTTACTGTAAGGATTAATGCTGACTGAACACCATGTTTCCCTTCAAAACAATTAAGCCCACAGTAATCTGTGGAAGCCGGTGGCTTAACGCTGGCACTTTGTTTATGAAGTTTGCTGTGCTGCACCTGCTAAACAATTGTCGTATCACAATTATATTTCCATGATGGTTAAAACAATGACAACATAAACAATGAGAGAACTTCAGTAAATTAAAGTCAGGTACGTTTTCATTGTCCAAAGCTTTCTACTGTTTTTTTTTTTATGTGTGTGTGTACTGCATCCATTTCTAAAAATACACATACAGGGTGGATAGCTGGCCAAAAGTATCGATATTCATGACTTTCTTTCTACAGGTTGCAGGTTTTCCTGTTGGATGAGTGAGTTTTCTTTGACTTTTTTAGGAATTTATAGTTGTTTTTTAGGTATCGTTAATCTTCCAATAACACATAATTATCTTGTGATATTTTCAAATTTCCTGTCAACTTTTTAAAAAAATGTTTTAACTCAAACACACAGTGGGTTGCTGGATGACTGCCATAACGCCACTACCACTGGGCTTAGATAGTGGCGTCTTCATTTCATATAAATCCAAAGGATCTGTCTGTGGAAACGGCACACTTCTTCCATCTTAACACAACTCCATGCTCAGTCAGATAACATGCATTTCAATATATCTTATCTCTTGTAAGTTTAGTGTACTAAGATTTGCACTAGAAACTACACCAGAAATAGTTTGTTTTTGCAGTGTACTGCACAAGACACATGGTGAACCCCGTAACCCCCTTTTGCCACTGAAACCTTTGCAACTCTGTACAGCAAATGAGAGATTAAGTGAGATTTTTGTACATTAAGCTCCTCAGCGTGGGTCCCGATTTGCCTCATGTTCCAATTTTAAACCTGTTGACCGCAGCATTTATATTGAGGCTGCTTAATAATTAAAGTAGCACTAACAGGGGTGGTTAGCCCTTCACATTTTGTGTGGGGAAATATAACTTAATACAGTAATTACACAGATTTACGGCTATATAACCTGTGGCGGTGAAACGAATGTTAGCAGCTGAAAGGGCTGCCCAAGTGGGGAAGTAGAACACTGTTTGAAGGCAATCCGAGGATGCTTGTGAGCTCATGCTTTTTAATGTTTGCATTTGCGTTGTTTTTTTTTTTCATGAAGTCAGTGGAGCACACCAGGAGTGTTAGAAAGTCATCAACTGTACAAATACACAGGACACCACAGCGATGTGTCGCTACGCCGCTTTGCTTTGCTGGGTAACTCAACACGGTTTAGGCCTCACTGCAGGATGAATCTACATATACATGTGCAGACTCCCAGCAGGGTTCAGCTCCAGCTCATTACTGCCAGATGAAATGGAGCGCGGCGCACGCGTCGGGATTAAGCAGCTAAAAAAGGGCCCCGACGATGGCCCCGGACTTGTTTCAACACAAATCTTGTGTGTAAACACAATTATTTGCCGCATAAAGGACCCCAAGGACGCATAAACCGCCATCGCCAGGTGCGTCGAACCTTGACGTCTGCATTCCGTCCGTATTATGTGGGAGATCTTCTAACCAGCTTTATCGATATCCGGTGCTGCGGCCAGAAAGCCCGGCCGCTGCCAGCAGATAAGTATGGCTGCAGGAGTGTATTCATCATCACTGGGGACGGAAGGCCAGCTCTGGTTTGTCTGCTGGAGCCAGACAACGTTGTTGTTTATTGTTGAGCGCTGAAGCCAGCTGGCTTCCCTGTCATTGCCACAGGACAGACATAATGGACAGCCAGGCAGTTTGGGGGAAAATCAAATTCTCCTCCCTCTGAAAAATACCGTGCTCTCTGCCTTGACGGTGCGGTAACTGCCGTTACACACACCGCATGGAGCAGCAGCCCTGCCTGCGCTGCTCTCTTCCTAACCTTGATAGAGACGGCAGGGCGGATGCTGAACGGCGCCTTCGCCCGCTTCCAGAGCCGACCGCCTTCACGCTGCGGAGGCTCTTCCTCCTGGGCTGCTCTTAGCCTCGCAGCATGCGCTGAGGGAGGAATTTGGTGTTCAGTGGGCTGGGCGGGCGCATTGAAAGAGAGATCAGTGTGTCTTACAGCAGGATTTCACTTTCAGCGTCAGGAAATGTTAATCGAAGAGGACCTGGGTGGACGACTTGAGTAAAAACTAAACTGTCCTGCAAAAAACTGTCTTTGTTGTTAGATGCTAATTTTTAATGGATGTTTTTTATTTTGCCTGTTTAGTAAGAGAACCACTCTGATTCTAAGAATTTAATAAAAACGTCTTGCTCAGACACACTTTTGTCTCTGGAAGACCAAGAACGTTTGCATACATATAAAAATGGTTCGAGATTTCTATTGAACTTCCCTTGAGCATTGTTGAGTGTTTTAGCGCTCCTTCAGAGACACTGAAATAATTGCATTTACTACAGAAATGCTGTGAATACTGTAAGCTGAATGGACGTGGGTAGCGAAAATTTGAATTCAAAACAAAATGATTCTAACAAACCCCTTCAAGTAAAGTGAAAGCGTATTGATTGGTTGAAAGCTGAGTGTTAGCTTGAGCTGAAAAGGTGCAATCTGGAGACAAATGTGAAAACTGAGAATATAACTAATCAGTGCAAAAGCAGCTAATACAGCAAGCATGCAATAAAACAACCTTCAACAAAGATCTTTTATGTTCTTTTGTGAATCCTGCAAGTTGTTTCGAAACAAACATTTCTCCAAAATTGTCCTAATTTTTCTGTGAAAATCCGACACATTTGTTGCTCTGAAAATCTTTTAGATTTGTATTTTCTGTCTTTATCTGTGATCATGTGAATATGGGAGTAATTTCAACCTCAGACTTTAAACGGAATAATTTCCCTTTGATGCTGCGTTCAGACTCGACGCTTCCTAGGTGTTCTTCGTGCTCGATACAACCGGAAGCATCAAATATTCATTCAGTCGATCTTCATAGCAAACAGCTGACAGGTAAATAGTGAAGGGTAAAATGCAATTAAACTACCACAAAGGAGGAAAAAACCCTCCAGCTTTCAACCTTAAGGCTTAATCAAAGTTAATAGTAACTGGGGAATACTGGAGAAAATATAGTTCTGTTTATTGATCACAGATGCTTTAAAGGGGCTCTAATAGAAAAAAGGAAAAGCAATACTCACCAAACTGGCCTTCAGCTGTAATAACTTTCATTTGAAGATTCTTCTTACAAGAACTTTCTTTTGAAGCAAGTGTTTTGCCCTGAGCTCCTAGAGTTTGTCTTCAAATCATTTTTGAGCCAGTAAACATAATCAGACTACCTTGCCAAAACACTAACAAGGTAAGATGCTGACTATCCATCTTTAAACATCCTGATTTTAAAAAATTAGCAATCGTGTTAGCTGAAAAACTAAATGGTCGTGATCTTATTTAACTTTGCAGTCCATCTTCTTTTATTCCAAAAACAGATTTTCTTGTAGGAATACTCTGCATGAACCTCCTTCCTTCACCTTTGTCTCTCCAAAAATCAAAGTCTTTCTTGCATTTGCAAACTTTGACGTGAGCTGAAAGTTTGGCCAGAGAAGAAGAAGCCGTCACTCCAACAGCAACATTAAAAGCTAAGATAGTTTCTGTGCTCAATATGTAAATTTTACAACAAGACATGTTAATTTTTGCGACAAAGATCCACCTTAATGATAAAAAAGCTGGATAATGTAAAAGTATTTATACTTGTTTGACATTAACTTCTTTTTTCCTACTTCACCTTAAATTCCACCACGTTTGCCTGAATTTTATCCCATTGTTGTGAACCAACCTAGATGTTTAAAGATGCCATAATATTGGCATATAATAACTTTAACTTAGCAATTTAAATATTCTGTATTGACCAAAAATGGCAAATGTTCTGATTTAACACCAGTGAGGCGGTACAAGGCTTTTATTCTCCACATTTATCAATTGTGTGTGAGTTCACCTGCTTCCTCAGTACTAAATACGCTTTGATTAAAAATAAATTCTCTTCATAATAGAGTAGAGAAAGACACATTATGGCCTATCATAGTTAGGTGTGTGTCATTAGTATATATTACTAATAATACTAGTATATATTATATAAGGTCAATAAAGTCCTACAATACAAATAATACACTCAAAATGTGTAATTTATCAAAGTATAAATTAGCTACTGAATATGGTTTAAAGACTGCTGAGAAAACTGGCACTTGGTTGAAGTGTTTCGATATTGATACTTTGACAATAATCTTGTAGCTTTCTTCATTCACATTTGAAATAAGTCCTCTACAGAAAGAGGTGGTGGGGAGGGGAAATTGGATCAGAGCGATTTGAAAGACTCTGCAGTCTGAATAGATGAGTTGATAGTGAGTAATAACATGGTCTGATGTGATGCCTCTCTTTGAGCTTAGAGAGGAAGGAAAGCATCAACACATGCAGAGTAAAGAAAATGTAAATGAGGAAAATAAAGAGCAAAAGGAATGAAAGCACACCAAAGCCAGACTTGAAGGGTGAGTGATGAGAAGTGGGGGGAAATAACGCATGCATGTTTTATTACACTCATGTGAAATGAGTGATTAGCCCTTCATGAGCTTATTCAGTACTTAAAAAGTGCTCCGTCTTTAAATACTCTGAATGTTATTAGCTGTGCTTCCATTACAAATGTGCACAAAACTTTGTCAATATTCCATTAATGCCAAAAAAACCCAATTGGAAAATTGCAACCACAGTGGTGTTTCTGTTAAATAGTAACATTCATGCAAAAAGTCATGAAAAAACGTGCGACGCCATCATCCTCTTGCAACTTCCTGTTATCTATTTTGTCTATGAAATCATTTTCTGATTTTACATATGGAACAAGTAAAAGATGTCATATATGTATATAATATGTTTTTTGTTCTCCTTCTGCTCCTTTCATGCTATTGTTTTTCTCAAATGCTGCTTAAAACATCACGTACAGAAAATGATCCATCTTTTACCTGCTGAGGCAACTAATCTGTAATTTAATGCAGTGCCACTCAAACCCAATTTAAAGATGCTGTGCCACTGAATACAGTGATGAGAACCCACTTGGCAATTCGTCAGATAGTGCAGTCTTTCCGTTGTGACATCAGAAGAAATGTCCTGTGTATTAGCAACCTGCTTATCAATTAGCATTTTACCTATCTTTCTTATCCCACTGCTATGGAAAACACAACTCTTCTTCTGCTTGTTTTTTCTATTTGCAGCACGCCTGTTTTTCCTTTCGCTCCGCTCTTCCCGACCGTGGATTTCAGAACGTCATCAGTAGCAGCGCTATAGAGCGATGTGTTCATGAGAAGCGCCCTGATTTTCTTTGATTCCATTCTCACACAGAGGTGTGTGTTTGTGTGTATACTGTCTTTGTGGTGGTATAACCCACATGGCAAAAAAGTAGCGCTAACCCTCAGATGTTTATAGCTAAACAGAACGGCAGGTTTTATGAAACGCTTAAAATTATCTCATGCATTCATTTCCAAGTGCATTTCACTGAAGTAGAGAAATGGTTTAATTTTATATCTGCTTCAGTGAAATCAATCTGCTATTTAAGACAAAAACAGTTTTTTTTGTACATCAAAAATGAATATGAAGTTTTTATTTCCAAGCAAAAAGTAGTTAATATGATTTAATTTTAATCTTTTTACTGTGGCCCTTCTTCTGTGTCTTGAATAAAGATATGATGATGCTAAAAAAAATTAGAAATAAAATCAAGTACAGACTTAAATCTGTATTGCCCATCACTACAAACACATCCATCAAAAAGCATATATTTTTAAAAGTTTATAAAAAGTTTCCAGACAAAACTTGTTGCAGCCAAAACTGCTGTAATGTACTGATTGTAATAGTTCTTTACATTTCAAATTGGTTCTTTAATTTGAGGGTAAAAAGAACATGAATATCTTCCTTGATGCAAAGTGGGAATGTTTTATGCCAACCTCTTCAAAAGTTGACGAAGGCATCTCTGCGTTTTGGTCTGAATCGGTTGGATTACACAGCATAAGCAGCTGTGGTATGGGTAAACTCTTCACAAGCCGTCCTTTCTTTCCTACTTTTTTTTTTTGTGTTCATGGCTAAATGATGGAAGAAAAAACTTAAAGTGCCCAAATATCGCCATTTCTTACAAGCCACTCCTGGAGTTCCTTCTGCTCCTTTCAGGTTTGTGTCACTAGGAATTAAAGTGAACCGTGCGCAGGAACATCTCAGGAGACTCTGTGAAAAGGAAAAACCTGTAGACAGTCATGTCTGTTGTCTCTTTCTTTTCAAACACTATTAACAAAGAGAACTATGTTGTTCAGTGAAGATGGTTGAATCAAGGGAACCATGTCTAGGGGTAAAGTGTGAAGTTTGGGAGTTTAAACATGCCTTTGACAAATGCAGCCTCAACGGACAATTTAGTAAAAACAATAGAGCATCTATTTTTTTTTTTTTTTTTTACCTCTACCTAAAGTTGTTTTTGGTTTTCCGTAGCACTGCTTTAAAGGACTGTAAGGATGAAAAACCCAAATATATGAACTGAAATGAGAGTAGTTAATATTTATGAAGCTCGTAATGAGAGAGAAAAAAGGGCATTTGTAATACTTTTGAAATGTGACTTCATTATGTTACAGCTCATCTAAATGCCTTGGCTGGCCTCTTTGAAGCTCAGGATGATGAATCCCACGGTTGTACTGATGTCGATGATGGCCTCAGCAGCAGGGGGCAAAGAAACACTTATTTATATCAATCAATTTGAAAGAGGTCGGTTACGGAAAATATTCAGCAATATGGTGACAGTCAGGAAAAGTTCAGAATACCATAACTACACATTAACCTGTCCACAAAAAAAAAGTCCAATCAACTCAAAGGGGGGAAAAACGTCATGAAATTATTGTTACTTGCTTGCAGGATGACTAATGTAGTCAGAACTTGAGTCAAAATGTATACGAAGCACAAAAAGGAAGGAAAGCTGGGTTTGGACAATACTTGATGAACCTGATACTGTTAGAAACAGTATCAGTTTCTCTCTGGAAATTGTCATTTGAAAATCAAAATGTACTTATGAAATGAACAGCAGAGTTCAGTGTGTTACCCCGGTTAAAAAACTTACCCCCCCCCAAGCTGTTTCATCAGTACAGAAAAGTTGTTGGCAAAATTTTAAGAACAGTGAAATCCTCTGTTGAAAAAGACTGAATGAAAAGGTTTTTTTTTTATTTTATTGTATTATTTTTTTTTAAACAAAATTACCGTCTATAAAGACTGTTATAGAGGGCAAGGGGACATTCAGACTTATTTTCATTAAAGTGGATCTAAACAAAGTCAGCTCATTCTTACTGCCTCAATTTAAAAAAAGAAGAAAAAAAACAGCATAAATGCTACACATGTTTTGGCAGATAATAAGAGGCAGTAATACTTTGCTGGTGCTACCACTTTTGTCATGTTATAACCAGTAAAATATATATCATTGTGATAAATCAGAAAAAGTATTGCAGAACGCAATAGTCCCCCCGACCCCCAGAAATAAAAAATTGTGAACAACACATTTTCCTCAACCCCATTTAACCTGATGCTCTAAAATGAAATCATGTGGAACCAGTTTCCTTTAGAAGTTGCCTGTTGCGGTATCAACCAAAGTCCCCATAAATATAGTCAAACTTTATGGTTGAACAACATAAAACTTTCTTGGATATTAAATTTTTTTTTAGCGTTTCAAAACTCAAAATGTCAAATGGTTAAATTCACGAGTATAAATGTTGTGATTGTTGTGATTGAATGAAGGAACACCATAAAAATGCTAGGAGTATTTATGCTACATTATGGTTACATTATTCTCCCAGTGTTTTCAGTTCTGTTCCCTCAAATGGGGAACACAATATGAAGAAATGTTCTTGTGATTAAATGATTTCTGCAATTACTGTAGCCTTTGTTCTTCTAAAAAATTGTGATTTTTGCTGTAATCATTTACTGAGATTGCAAAGCTTCACAGGAACAGCATGAAAACTGTTTACCTCGCATAAATAGGTCCCAGGCTGGTGGCTTCCTGGGGTTTCCTGGAGGGCCTGATTAATGTTGGATGGAGTCACGTCTAACTTGTTTGTGGAAAAACTTTTAAACTTGGATGTTTTTGCTGTAATGTTTGAGGGATTCTTTCATTTTTTTCTTCCTTTTTAGCCTTCTTCCATGATGGTTCACCAGTACAGAAGTAACCCTCAGCCAGCCTCTTCGTTCGTTCTGCAGACTCAAAGGTTAATGGTAAGTAAAAGAGACTTTGTGTGTAAGCTTAGAGGGAGGACACACAAGGAGGACACACTAAATGTAAGAAACAGGCATACAGTGATGCTACACAGTCTGAATAAGTCTGGAATTTGGTTTTAAGCTTTAAGAAAGTATGGATTAAGAAAACGGTGTGGGAAAATATAACTATTTCCAGACTATTGGTGCTGTCCACTATGCAAATGTATTTCTCCACGCAGCCTTCAAATAGTTTTTCCTTAGGATCTACTTAAAGGAACAGCATTATGTAATTTCTGGGGACATAGTGCCATTTTATAGCACATATAAAATAACTACTACCTTCAGTTTTCATAAGAAATGATCTATATGTAAAATATGACTCATAAGAAATTTTACTTTATACTTTAATGTCTTAAAATTGGGCCTCTGTCTCTTTAAAAACTCTTGCTTTTCCTGAAACTCTACCTACAGGAAGTCATCACAGTAATGCCCCTCCATTAACCTTTTAAAAACATTTTTACCAGCATTTCACTGAAAAGTGGCTTGTGTAATGATTTCAGCAGATGCACAGTTCCAGCAGGTGTTTGCTAATTGCTGCCGACTAGTCTGAAGGAGCTGAGTGAGGCAGTCATGGGGTAGGACTGCTCTCTAAGGCAGTTGTAGGTCCACCCAGGCATTTTGCACAGCTGAATGGTTGCCATGGGAGATTAAGGGGTTACTTAAACAAAACATGAACAAATCAAAGCAACATTCCAGATATGTTTTTAATGTCATAATACAAAGCTCAAAGTTGATTTTACGTAGTACTGCCCCTTTTTAATATCTGGTTACTTTACTATCTACACTTAAAAATAAGCTTTGTGCAATTTTAGGTATGAATGGGGAGTTTTGATGTGGGGGTGGGGAGTGTAAGAATCCTGATGCACAACAATCCTTCTTTTCGTCTAAATAATCTGCTCTGATTTAGCCAAAACGATTCTCTGTAATGACATGGACAAAGATCATTTTTACATATTTTTTTTTTCCCCCCATCTCCGGACATATCTGGCTGTGGCCCATCTCTTCTCGGGTAGACGGCTCGCGTAAGCGCCGCTGATGAGTGTGAAGTTTTCCCATTACCCCCGCCGCCCCCTCCTCTCATCATCTCCACCCGGCAGACAGGACGTCTAACGACGCGACTCGAATTCATGGCGTTTCTCCTCCATGGAACCTCATGTACCGTCTCCCTCTGTAACTACCCTCTCCTTAATCAATTTACAGGTCGTGAGCTCCAGGCTCGGCGAGATGATTATTGTTATGGCGAGGCGGGCGCGCTCATTGCTTGCTTGTCTAACCTCGCTAACGCCCCGAGAGCAGGCAGCCAGATTGAACGATAAAGTCATCCCGCCGAACCCCGTCCTGATTTAGAGCCCGTCGTAAAATTGATACTTATTTTTCTCTTCTGCTGTGCTCACTGAAGTGCGATATCATAAACCGCACCGCCTCTCCTCCTGTTTTTTTTTTTTTTTCTCATTTGGAGATTTAAGGCTGCGGGTCAGAGGGGTCACTGAGCTGGGCTCGCTTTCTGTCATTGATGATCAAGCAATTGCCTCTGATGTCTGAGATTCGGTTCGACTGAGGGGAAGAAGAAAAATGTCTGCCAAGCCGACTCTGAGCGTCTGCCAGAGCTGGGAAACAGAACGGCGGAGGACGCTCGAGGTGTGCTTTGAACAATTTTCATTTTCATGAGCCTCAAGTGGATATTTTTGAGGCCTTTGACCCCACCTCCCATCCATCCAATACCTGTCTTCTTTTTCTTTCTTTTTTTAGTCACTTAGCCACCCACAGAGACGTGTACCTGCACATCAGAAGCTCCTCTGCTCTCTATCTGAGCTACAAAGCTAAATTACCTCTTTCCCTTCAGCTGCTGGAGGTGATTGAAACGTACTGCTGTATCCTGGTGGGGAAGGGGTGAAAAAAAAAAAATGCATGAGTAATTTCCATAAGACAAGCTGACTTACAGAAAATACACAACAGTAAGTTTCTTTATTTAAAAATAAGCAGCAGCAGATGGTTCTGCACTGGCATTCACACTCCCTTTGAGCCTCTGTGTCTGTGCTATATGGAGGACATCTGCATGTGTAATGCAGTGGAAAGGATATGACCTTTACACATGAAATAAGAATAAGTTAAATATGATTAGAAATGATGAAATACTTTGGTTTGTTGCATTTTATTTGCTTTTAAGCTCTTGAGTCTCTTTTTCAGCGTGTGTATGAAATGTCCTGAAGATAGACTTTGTGT
Organism: Brachyrhaphis terrabensis; assembly: GCA_903067065.1. NCBI lineage: Eukaryota > Metazoa > Chordata > Actinopteri > Cyprinodontiformes > Poeciliidae > Brachyrhaphis > Brachyrhaphis terrabensis. Next base: position 78,594 of record CAEGAG010177095.1, read on the forward strand.
TCAACAAGGTGTTGCATTTCACTTTCATTTACGCAATGCGGTAACGCTGGATTTGCACCAACTGCTGTTTTCCTCTGATGGCTATTGGGCTGGAGCTCACCGTTTACCGACAGTAATGTTATTATTTTGCAAGAAAATGTTAAGCGAGAAGTTCCTGGATTCAAATCCTAGCCTGAAGTACCTCGGGGTGGTGGTTGCATGTTCTTCCTGTGCAGAAATGCTACATTTTCATGTTTATTTGTGTTGCACTTCTAAGCAGGGCAGTTCAAAATGCTTTACATTCTAAAAACATCAAGTCACCAATTGTGAGTGATATACTTCACATTTTGCAATGTTCTCGGCGCAGCAACACTACTACAGGATGTAACAGTTTAATGCTCCCATGAATGAATCTTCACATGAATCATCCTTTAAATGTGAGTAAAACAAATGTTTTTGTTTTACAAAATGTTTAGGTAATCTTAGCACACAATTGGATTTTTCCTTTTCTGTCGATTTCATCACGACTTTCTACTCATCTAAACTACAAACGTAACACCAAACTGAATTTGGCGAAGTGGGAAGCATACCTTCATATTATTAAAATATGTGCTGATTCCTCTGATGGCAATCTGAACTTTCTCCAATTTACAAATGCTAAATTTTTCACACATTTTCTTTTCAGATTCTCAAACATTAAAGAAGGTATCTTAACAAGATGCCTGATTTACTTTGCAGATTTTTAGAACAGTTTCTTTCACACCTGCATCCAATTAACTGATTATGGCTTATCCAGGCTCCCCTCCTACACGTTACCACGCATCTTAGTGTGTTAATGAATGTCTCTATCCTTATTGCACTAACGCATCTCTAACTTGTCATAAAATAAATATATTTTTGTCTTTGCCAGCTGTTTAATATCTCCACTGTTAAGGGACTGATTTCCTTTTGATTAATGTAATCACAAGACTTTACAGGCATTTAGTTGAGAACAAAGACTGACTTTAGGAGTACTAACTCCTAAGATTGGAAAGAATTCATATGCACCAGTGTTGTTGTTGTTGGGTTTTTTTGTTTTAAAGAAAGCTGTTTATTTGATCTGACGGGACACAGATGTGTGTGATGGGCTCATATTTATTGGTTTTTAAAGACTTTTAGCATCGTGTGTTTTGCTGTCACGGTGAATTGGCTTGGATGGCCGTACTCATGTTGGCAGGTTTTACATATACATAATTTTTTCTGATTTTTACAATTACTTGAGACTTCCAAATCTCTTACCAGACTCATAAGTGGCTTCAGTCTTCTTTCTGAAAGCCTTGGCTAGTTATTTCCATCCTGCCGGTGTTTATTCCTACTATATCAAATACAAGCACACCATAAATGTCGACAAGTTTAGACATGCCAGATCTCCTGTAAATTGCACATATATATTGCTCTCATCACGTGTTCCTGATATGATATGCCTGTTTGTAATTTGAGCCGCTTTAAGCTGGGAGAATTTATCCTTTACCAGAATTGCAATTTTGCTGAAAAATATCAAGACTTTTGCATCAGTTTTTATTTAAATTGCACATATTTTTCAGTATGATGAAAATTCATATTAAATAGCCATATATCCAAACATGTCAAATAAAAGGCTATTATGGTTACGTTTACACGAGAAAGCTGCCTAGGAATTGCCAGTGTTTTTGGATGTTGATTGCAGATAGTGCCGCCAAGACACTGAGTCAGCTGTAGTTGTCATACCAGGCCACTAGACAGCACTGTGATATTGGCATGTCATCGAATGCACGTGCACTTTAGCCCATTGGATCTCCATGGGTGAAGTGTTCATGTAACACATTCTTTATCAGAAATTGTGTTAAACTGAACAGCTGAAGTAGCACACCACAGCACTATGCTATTCAACATCATTTTTTTGTCTTAATCTGCTGGTGCATGCGTAGAATAATCCCTACAGCCGTGCGTTCAGCACGTGCATTTCAGCGTTTCACTCTGAACTTTTCTGTAATACTTCAAAGCATGTCGGTGTAAAAGACTCCGATCGCTGGTGTCGTGCGACTGGATCGCAACTAAAATGTTACGACTTACTTGAAGAGCAACTCTGTGTAAACAGAGCCTAAGTGAAATGTCAAATGAAACTAAATGAATCAAAAAAGTAAAATTGCCTTTACTTGTGATGGCCTTGTGATGGCATCATGAAGTAGATTAAGCTTTTATTCAGCTAACTTTAAAGTCATGTTTACTTCGGCACTAGCAGAGGGGCTGATTGAGATCTCTTTCCACCCAACCAACTAACGCTCTGCTAAACTGATTTTCTCTTGATATGTTAATTGTGCCAAGCAATTACAAACAACATTAAAATGTAATGAGCCATATTTACTTCTGGCCAAGAGGGGGGTGGAAGGGACTTTGTAAATTACAGAGATGCTAAGAAAATAAAAGAGAAAGATTGAGGCAATGTACGTATAGGGAGACCACAGAATAAATTGAATGACAATGGGAGGGGGATGTTGAGAGCAAGAGACGTATGGAGGGAGGAGAGGCAGCAAGAGGCTGATGGGTTTTATGCTGTTTTCTTGTACCTGAGCAATAACAAAGGGGCCTGCAGACACTGGGAGAAAATTATTTTTTAAGGCAGCTCATCAAACATAATTAAAAGTTTGGGCTAGAACAGAGGAGCTGCTCTGAGAGTACCTCATGTCTACGAGAGAGATGTCTGGAAAATTACAATTAATGTTTGTCGAGCAAGTATCGGGATCGGATGATGGAGTGCGAGCTCAAATGCCGTCCTTCGCATCGTGACTCAACTAATCTCTCTATGCAGAAACATGAAGGCCGCTATTGGCAGGAGTGTGGGAGGAAGCTGTAGCTGTTTGGGTCTATGCAGTATTTTTCGGACTATAAGCCGCTACTTTTTCCCCACGCTTTGAACCATGCGGAGCATAGCCCGCTGCGGCTTTTCTGTGGATATTTCTTCAACTGCCAGGGACTCTATAGCAGGAAGTGAATCACTGGAAGTCAGAATTGGAAATCAAAGAAGAAAGCTCTAATTTTCATTTAGAACAAGCACATGCTAGCAGCAGGCACGATGGAGAAATGTTTTCAAACTCAAACCCCCTCATCATGGAAACAACACGAAGTAGTTCATATAATGCAGCTTTTAAGTTGAGGGTTATCAATCTAGTAGTACAGGAGGGAAATAGAGCCGTTGCACCTGTAAGCTCGGTGTGAACGAATTCATGGTTCGGCGTGAGAGATGATTTATTAAGGACACAGACACAGCCTTGTGAAAAACCGAGAGCGGCGGAGAGACCAGTGGCTTATATGTTTTCTGTTTTAAATAAAAACCCCGCCCATCCTGACATCCAGGTTCTTCCTCTTTGCCGTAGCATTTGTGTTGTACTTCGTCAATCTCAAGTTGTGATAGTTTGCGGATGTTGGAACACTGAGCTACTAGTTATTTAGCACTTAGTGTGGACTGGGGATGTCGAAGTAACCATTCCTCCCTCAGTCTTTGCATATAGCCTCTCCGATCAGGGCTACTTGAGTAGTAGCATTCCAACAGATCCAAGTTTTCACCTCTCGCCCATTTCCGCCTTGTTGTTCCAGTAGCCCATCTACTTTAAATGTTTACTTTGATTACTGGGAGCAGTGCTCATTTGATTACAAGTAATGTAAAAACACATTTATGATTTGATTCATTTGCTTTGAAAGAGATTGTTAATCACTTAATTATTGTTGATGTTGGAAGTGCTTTAAAGATCAGATATAAGGGCCCTTAACGCCTGTGTGTGTTTAATTAAAAATGAAACGTACAAATTAACTGTGAATCGGTGACTGAATATCGTCCAGGCTCTTGCATTTGTCCTCCGGTGATTTATGTCAGGAATGATGCCTGGGAAATACACTGGATTAATATGAAATTGCATTTCACTGAAGAATAATCCCAAGTGTTCGCACATGCTGCAGCCAACAACTTCTATTTTCTTTTTTTTTTTTCCACTGTAAGAACTAACTGCACAAACTACTTCAGAGTTGGAGACGCAATCCCGACTGGGGAAAGAGAGCGAAATCAATGGTGTGGTGTCACAGAGAATATAAGAAATGCAAAAAGTTCCTGGAATAGAAACTAGGGAGCAAGGGAAAGGGAAGTGTGAGGAAAGAAATAGACTTCAGAAAGAGCAAAAACATCACAGGGAAAGAGAATGCAACTCAGACAGGGCGGGAAGAAAGCATGTGTCAGGGATCTAAAAGTGGAGAGAGGATATTTTCTCCTCTCTGGATGACACTCGCATCCAATTCAGTCATTTGTCATCCCACATGGGCCGCACGGCTGGCTAATGGACTGGGAAGGCATGAGAGAGACACAAGCTCAGGGAATCCCTCCGTCATCTGTAGCAGACATTATCGGACCGTTCCTTGCTGGGCTGGCAAGCGGAGCTGACACCGGCGCTGGCCTGCCAGAGCTGATGGAGAACAGGGCCAGTTGTTTTAGGAGGGAACAAGGGATTTCTGGCATCTTATTTCTTGTGATTACCAAAGATTGTTGCCATTGTGGTGTTTAAGCTAACTCCTGATTTAACCAAGCAGCTCATTTGGAGCATTTCTGCTCCCAGTTTGAGAGAGCACTGGTGGGAGGTATGAGCTTAATTGACATGAATACCTGAGCATTTTATCAACATGTCTTGGTCTGCAAAGATCATGCAATCATTTTCCTTCTTTACTTTCTTCCTTCCTTCCTGTTTCAAAGTTTTCTGTTCATCCTTTATCTGTCTGTTTACACTTTCATTTTGTATCCTTCCTTCCTTACATGTTGTTCTTTCATCTCTTTTTTTCTATGCTTCCTTGTGTTTTTTTGACCTCCTACATTTTCCTCCTTTCCTTTGGTTTCCCCCTTTCATCCCTTTTTTCACCCGTCCATCTAGTCTCTGGTCTTTCTAGACAGTGCTCTAGAGATATTAAAAGCCTGTTGAAAAACAGTAGCTACCATTAATACTGTAATATTTAAAGGGGCAGTATTATGTAAAAGCAACTTTTTTGAGCTTTGCATCAGGTTATGATGACTCCCTCATAAAACATACCTGGAGTGTTGCTTAGATTCTTTAGGTCATGTAATAATGCAAATAATAATGCAAAGAAAATCAGTTCATATTCATTTAGAAGCAACAATACTAAAGATTTAACTCAGGAAGAGTTCAGAAATCAATATTCAGTGGAATAACCATGAGGTTTTCAATGGGATTCAGTGCAATGGGCTCTTAATTTTTTTCCACAGATGTATGTAGCGTTTTTAACTGAAAGTGACCTAGTTGATTGTCCTATAAAGTTGAACCATGTGGTTGGAAAATACATAATACTAATTCATTAAAGTTGAGCCAAAAAAAGTTGGAAATTTTTCATTTAGAAATGTAATCTTAGTTACGGAAATAGTTAGATTTCTAGGGTTAAAAATAAAAACACTGTCAAAATACTTAGACTGGTCAACATGTGTGTGTTGCTTCTGTACATTTCAATAGTAGTTGAAAATGTATTACTCTCCGCAAAGCAAGCCTTTTAATGTGTAAGAAAAATGGAAACATGTCAGTAAAAACGAAGGGCTCAACTCAACTTTGCTTCTCAGAACGGCGTGATAAGAATTTTCTGAGTAGGTGAGCATGTATGATCTAATTGGCGCTCGTGACATAAAAGGCTTTAAAGCTATTATATGGCAGTGGCTGAAAAGGTTGCCGAGTTCTCCTGTTGCTTGACTGCTCCATTGTTACATAATCGGTACTTGTGCGAGCTCACGCACACAAACTACATCACAGTTTCACTGCTGGGGCTGTAATCACAGCTGAGAACATCTTATTCTGAGAATGTCAGGTTACTTTAGAGCCTTTTTAGATAATACTCGAGTATTCAGACAGCAGGTTAAATTTCTAGCTTGTATTAAAAAAATGCATCATTTAAAGAAGTACCAACCCTGTAGACACATTAAAGGCTAATGTAAGAGTAAAAATGCTTTGTGGTATGGAAAAGACTCACTGCTGTGCATTCGTTTTCTTTTTTTCCCAAGACATGATACAGTTAAATTCAAAGACCTCAAGCTGCTAAGATTACAGCTGAACTCATTCCTGTGAAGGCTGAATGTCTTTTTGCCCCCTGTGGCATGGTAGCGTGCATAAAAGAGTGCAGAGCGCGCTCACTGTAGGCTGCTGTTCCAAGTGCCATTGACACAGCGTAGAGCAATAGGAACGCTGTCTTGCACACAACCAAACAGCGAACAGGGAGCACTCAAAGTACTCGTGGGTTTATTTTAACTTCGACTCAGCTGATTATCTCTCCTGTGCCACTCGTAAAGAGACTCCATAAAGGCCTAATGGGAAAAATTACAGCAAATCAGCCACACGGATGATCCAGGGCTCTGAAATCGGCTGCTGTTGAAGTTGATGACTTTCATATTAGTAATGGTGCATACTGTTTTCTATTTTTTCCATTGTGATGTGAAAGATGATGGGACGTACAAAAAAGTGGAGCTTTGTTTTTATTCAGTCGTCCATTACGTTCACAGAAGCAGGTTTTTATATTAGCAATGTGCTGTCATTATTTTCTGATTTTAAAAGCTACTGTCACATTACTTCCTAACTTGTCATCCACTATGACATATCTAAAAGGAATGCAGTTAAAACATGAAGCAATGCAGAGCATGTTATGAAAGTCTGAATGCACTCCTGTTTTATGTAGTGCTTGTATTTCACTGAAATGAAATTTAAAGCCTTGTAATGGTACAAATAGCACCATTACAAGAGTAGTAGTGTTTCCATTGACCATATAATTGGCAAATTGGAATTATGAAAATAAAATTGCTTAATAGAACGCATTGATTTTTGAAAAAAATCACCTTTTTTGAGGTTTTTGCCCTGATTGAGGGATTTTTTTGTTGTTTTTTTTGGCCAAATTAAAATAAGTGCATTTCTCAAAACTGTAATGGAAACATGTTTTCCGTGTCACACAAGTCATGTGATCAACAACCAGATGTTAGTACTGGCAGAAAACACAAAGACAACAGGAAGTGGCATGTTTACTGACTTAAACTTTTTCACGTTATTTAATGGAAACACGGTAATGAAACTTTTTTTCAACATTAGTAGAATATCAACGAAGTTTTGCTTACATTCGTAATGAAAATGCAGCTTATAATACTTTTGTTCTGTGAGGCTTTCCCCCATATCTATTTCTTGAAGATCTAGATGAAAGTTAAATGCCTGACACTTCCTGCCATCTGGATATCCTTAACCAGCCCACTTAAGAATAGTAAAGGCTGTTTTTATTTTGAAAAACTAGCTTTTATTTTGAAGGTAGCCCCATTCACATCCCATGTCAGAACCCTCAGTCAATGTCACAGGAATTACAAATATAATTTGTCTACTGCTGAAGAAGATAAATATACGTGTGGATGATGAAGAATTTGGCACTTTACAGAAAAGATAATGTCTGAGAGGGTCCAATTCTGAAGTAGAGTTCTTGTCTCAAAGCGATTTTAGTTTCCAAAAAAAGTAATTCCAGTTTGAGTCGATGCTGTTTTTGGAACCTTCAAGCAGTTCTCGTGTTTGAATTGGTTGTTTTCACAGTAAACGAAGCCTGTAGATGATGCACAATGACTGGTTTTCCTTTTCTTGAACAAAAATTTTGAACATTTCTGAGTACTGTGGATTTTAAAGCATAGGTGTGCAAGAATTCAGAAAAGTCAAAATTTGATCCGAAATGACTAAAGCTGCAAAACTGCAAAGGAAAAAGTGACTAGCATCCATTTCAATTGGCATCATCTCGTAGTGACTAGTGGTGCTTCTTTAGCATGGCTGTCCTCGTTTGTTGGAACAGGAAATATTTTCTTTTCTGTAAGCAAAAGAAAAGTTTTTTTTTTTTCCTACCAAATGGCCAACAGTGTGCAGAACAGAACGTACAGCCAGAAAAACTCCAGTTCCTCTTGCACTTTCTCTGATATCTTTATGATGACTGGTGTAGGGTTAGCCAGTCATGAACACTTTCAAGAATAAAAACAAATTGTTTTCAGCCGCTGCACTCTGTTTTTTCTTTTACTGTATAAAACTGCTCACTTTCCTCAAGTCAAGTCCATCTCGACAGCAATTATCTAACTGGCTGTGCTCCTATTCAAGTTGTGCCTTGTTCATTCAGTTGTTGTCGAGTGTTTTGTGAAACGCTTTCATTTTGCAACAATTGCTCGTTTTTATTGAACTGTGACTGAAAGAAGCTGAGAACACGATGAAATGGATAAAGTGGAAGCGTCTAACTGCAGTGGAAATTTGACTAGGTCAAAGAGTATGCTCGTACTTTTGGTTACCGAAATTATTACGCTAAATAAAACTGCAAATCCTGACATTCAGTTTGATGATATATAAGTAAATCTTTGGAGATTTGGTGTGTTCTATAGCCTTACACTGCAAACGGGGGTAAACAGCTGTCTCTGTGTCTTCCACACACATCCACTCGAGACTTGGCAATGCACATCTGGAGTGGTTGACCAATGCCAAAAACTTCAAAGAATCTGGCAGCCTTTGATGCTCAATTGCATTGTTTATCTTCGCCAGGAGACTTCATGGTTTTGGCATCAGCTGGCACATCAGAGGATGTGTTCACTGCCAGAAGCATATCTTTCCAAAACAAAGAGCTGCCATTATTAATTCTAGTGAAATTTTTACACAATTAAGCATTTGTGAATATAGATATTTTTATTTTATTTAAACTTATTGAAACCAAAGTAATTTTTGATCTTAGTTTTTGATGTGAAGTTCTTTTTTTCACACCATCAATCCTCCCTTCCTGTCAAAAAATTGCTTATTATTGTACAACTGGTCCTCATTTTGGATGCTGTGTAGCTGGACTGATTTTTGCCAATACTTTTTATACTTTGATCTTTTGTTATGATGTGTAACCACAGCAACAGGGTTGTTTACAAAGAGGAGCAGCTGATATACCGATATATATTCACCATCTACAATAACTCTGAATAATTTGGAGATACAGCAACAGTAAATTCCTCTTTGGGATCAGTAAAGTATTTTTGAATTGAATTGAGAAGCAATTATCTGCTGGAGATGTCGACTCAGGTTTTAAAAAATCCTATCTAATTTTACCGAATCACTAACTTTTGGCCGTGAAATATGTAACGCTCCAGAGTACCGGAAATTACAAGCACTATAACCAATCGCAGCTTTGCCAACAATAAAATGTCTTAGACTTTCCTCTTGCGCAATATTTGGAACATGGATTAAATGGCAAGTGAATGAAGCCAAACTACAACCATAGAAAGTCTACAACTCTAAAACAGTGCAGAAAATTGACATCATTATTCATAATTTCTCTTTCTCTTCACTGATTGGCCACAATGAAATGCATCCTGGGAAATCCAGCTCAGTGGGACAAATCCCAATGAAGGCACTGGGAGGAAGTGGAGGAGCTCAATTTTTTCCACAGATTATCTGTCTCATGTCGTACTGTCACAACATGGTGACAGTTTTAACAAATATGTCAAATATATTTTTGCAAAAAGCTTTAAGGAGAAAATTGTAATTGACAAAAATGATTGAACTCATCGGTTTTATAGATACTCAATTTAATGTTTCATGTAGTGAATTGAGTTACTCAGATTCTAATTTATTGTAATGTATTTTTTTTAGTTAGAGGTACACATTTTATTGTAAATATGTGTTCCACAAAACAGTTTCTTGCATTTGTCGATTACCTTTTACATGCTCCACACACCAGCACCTGTGTTGGTCGGGCTGCTCTTTATTTTGCAGTTGTGAAGTGAATCTTTGAGAGCCGTATAATAATCCTTTTTCCACCTCCGTTATTCCTTTGTGTGCGTTTGTGTGGTTATGTTGTGTTATGGATCGTAGTGGCAGGTTTTCTATGGACCAAACAAGAGCTCTGTCGCAGAGTGTCTCATATGAATCACCTGGTAGGTGGCAGGAGGTTATTACAGAGAGAAAAACACAGTGATATAAAAGATCTAAAAGAGATAAAGAAGATTGATGCCTCTCCAATGGGGACCCGTGGTAAAACATGCCAGCGACTCTATCACCTTTAGGTCTTTTTTTTCCCTTCTTCTCCCCCCATCTATTCACCTTTTCTCCTCTTCTTTTAGATTCCCGGTCATGCCGCAGCTTTTTCACATCTCCCCTTCTTTCACCTTCTGGCATCTTTGCTAATAAATCCTATTTAAGCTCTCATTGCGACCCCTCAATCATCGCCCGGGACCAGCTTAAAATAACACTGTGGGAACCGAAAGAATGGGACAAGCCCCCATGCTGATGTTATTAATTGTCGAAGAGATGAATATCCCATTACAGTCCGACGAAGGGAACGGAGACGGAGCGGGGGTTATGCCATGATTAATGCTAAGTTCATGCAACGCATGATTAATTCTGAAGTGTGAGTGGGTGTTTAATCAAGGCCACATGCGATATGATCAATTATAGGGTGAAGAAAAAGAGCTGGATGATTAGACTACCTTTCAGATTGTGGAACATATGTCACCAGAGGTTTAGTGGGTTCACTTGTAAATGCAGGATTACACTGATGGTAAAATGGGGGATGTAGCCATGGAGGTTGGATTACACAGTTGGTTTGAAACGATGGGAAGGCAGGGTTATGCTGGGATCAACCAAGTATGAGCTGAATGTGTTCACTGGTTTCTAATGCGGCCCAGTAGGAGCAGGTCATCTTTCGGTTCTGTCACCAAATCTTTTACAGTGAACTAAGTTCGCTCTCTTCATGTCTACTTATTTCATCTGCAGGAAAAAAAGCTAAATTACATAGAGTTGCTGTTAGTGGTGGTTATTCAGTAGCATGCAGAGCATTTGTCAAAAGTTTTTTCATGTTACACCTACTTTTATTGCATAATTTTATTCATTTTAAGCAACACTTCTTCTGGCATTTGGCTGGTATTTTTTATAATATATTTTCATATATTATAAAAAGTCTGTAATGTAGAATACCTTCTTTAAAGTGATCTTAGTGAGTTGCACATTCCTTTGGATCAGAGGATAGTTTCGATAACTACACAGTATTTTGTGGTAACTTTGCCCTTAGTGTACTATATATTTTGTATACATTTTAATATTACTTTGTATGAACTTACATGCCCCAGTGTTCTGTCACTTTGCTGCTGTTACACCTACATGACTCCACTGGGGCTGTAAAGGATGTTTCTATTCTATTTCTACATTTGTTTGTGTTTTTATTTGTATTCTCTGTGATAGATCAACAAAAAGCCGTTCATAATTGCTGAAGCATATGTTGAGGAACATTCCTGAAGAAATGCATCATGAAGAAACTCATTGAAATATAACAAAACCAGGGAATCGAACCTGATTGACTGACAATCAAAATGAAGATAAAGATAAACATTACCTTTACTTTTGAACCACTGTGAAGCACAATAGTGACAGTATCATGCTTCGGGAAAAGGTTTCTTTGACAATGGGTCGCATCAAAACATATTATGAATTTCCAGAAACTATTAGAACCAAAAGGCAGAGTTACGATTGGCAGTTCTACACAGTCCAGACAATTCCACTTTAAATTTTACTCTACTTTGTGTTGGTCTAAAACATAAAATTCCAAAAACATACAATGAATGTAGAATTTATTTCATATAAATACATTTGTGAGCCACTGTTGGTAGCAGAAGAGATTGCAGATGATTCTCATGCCAAATATTATTCTCCAGTTCCTTCAGTTGTGTGTTTTTCCAAGTGATCACCTCTAATAATAATACTTTTCAAAGAATGACAGCATGGACTGCTTCAAAGGACCAACATCCCCGACTCCTAAAGTCAGACTTTTTACAATGAAATGATTTACTTACTGGTGACAGCCAGACAACGGTGTTTACCAGCCGTCTCCATCTGACATTAACTGCAGTACAGGAGCAGCTGTCCAAACTTGACAAAAGATCGTTTCATCTTTGAATGGAAAAGGAGTGCTTTCTCTTTTAGAAAAGATCTTTCTTCAGCAGTCCAGCAAAAGCCTGCATATTAGGTTAATCAACAATTCAGAAGTGACTCGAGTGTTGATTCTCTCATTTGTCTATCTGCTGGCCTTTTGATGAATTAATAACCCACCTCTAATATAGTGCCGGCATGGATGGGCTCCCTTCATCCTCCTAATAACCCTGAACAGGATCTGATGAGCAGAATTTACTTTGTTATCCACGGATGCTTTCAGATGCATCTTTATTAGCATAAAAATCTGACAGGATTTTGCATCTTCTGATAAATTGTAAATTTAAAAAGGTGATGTAATTTACTTACTGATTGTAAGCAGTTTGGCTGGAGTTTGAAGTGAGCTAAAAACAGAAAATGCTATTATGATTAGCTAAAAAGTGCAGAGTCAGAGTTGCACATGTTGGGATCTGCTTATTCCACCTTTCATAGTTTTAAACTCAAATATGTATTTTTGTAAAAACAAAAATTAAACATGACATCATTTCTATTCCGGCTAATTCATTTTGCAATACTTTTTGTTGGTCTAACGCCCAAGTTTCACATTCAAAAAAGTCTTCTAAGGAGTCTGTGGATTGCTATAGATGTTTCTCTTGGTTTTACTTGCTTTCCTGAGAAAGTTAATATGGATGGATGGAAAAAAAATTCTCCAACTGATAGTGCTACCGTTAACTAAAGAGGATAGACTTGTCTATTTTTTTTCTTTTTGCTTCCAATTTATTAAAATACTTTCTTTCCACTTTTTTTTTGACCTATGTTTCATTTGGTCAGGAAATAATTTTCTTCCAAAAAATCATAAAAAGACGGCCTTTTTTTTGGGTTGCCAGTGTGTTTTTTTGGGGGGGGCTTTTTATGTGGTATTTATTTTTGTCTTTCTCCTCTTTGTGCCAGAGTGGAAAAGTTTTTTTTTATTATTATTATTGTTACGTCTGATACGTCCAAACACAAAGAGGTAGAATGAGTTCTCGGAACAGGTCAGGCGGTTTACGTGTAGCCAGTTTTTCTTCACACCCCGTTGCATTTACGGAGCAGCTTGGGTAAAAGAGCTCTAAATGTGGGCCCTGTAAATGGATCTGTTGTGCTGTGCCAACTTTCATAAGAGAGCCACAGAGATGGAGCAACACAGCCCCCGAGCAGGACATCATAATTCAGGAGGATAATTGGAGCACTTAAACCAAACGTGGGATTCATCCATGCCAGACAGTTACAGGTCAGGGTGGCCTGTTGCTGAGGGAGAAAGGAGGGAAGCGATGTGGGGAGAGAGGGGAGGGCATGGATCTGACAACCGAAGAGACGGATTGTTGTCGGCGCAGGAGATGGAAGACGGAGGAGAAGAGAACAAAACTAAATGGTTAAGAGTCAGCACAGAGTATTGGAGTGAAGCAAAGAGGGAGTGATGGAGTAAAGAAGCAGGAGGAAGAAAATGGGAAAATAAGAAGGAGCACAGACTAACCAGGAAGCCAATACCAATTATTTTCCTGTTTCATGAGGTGTAGCGCAATCTTCAGGAGTCCTCTTCTAGGGCTTTCCATGCAAGTCAGCACCAGTCGATGTGGAGTGTAAATAAAACACTAGTGAATTCTCTACTTGTGAACAAATTAGCGCTCACTGTTTTTCTCAGTTTAGATTCCACTCTGCCAGATGTTCTCACCTAACAAAGCTGGTTTTTTGTGGAGTGAGAAAGTTCGAATATGGTGCAGTGGATTCTAAACTTCATTATATATTTAACAATAGGCAGCTTCCCTTCATCTGTTGGCTATTGACATTTTTCTTGGTTTATTCAATTTTGTACGCTTAAAAAAAATCATTGGAAATTTTAAGTTATGTGCAGTTGCAGCTATTGTAAGAATTTTTCTTACAATATTTTGAGGTAAATAGAGGCACACCTGTAATATACTGTTAAGACAACACCTCAAACACACTGCCTCTGTCTGTACCAATAATTTTTTTTTTAAGAAATCAGCTAGAACATAAAAAGGAGAACAGTGGACCTTCATAATTCTAATTCTAGTTGAACACTAAGTTATCTGTAACAGCTAAAATATTACCGGATCTCCTTTTACCTGTGCAGAAAATCCTTTTCAGACATTGTTGTTTTCTCTCATGATTGGTTGATTGGTTATCGAAACAAAACTATGCCTTCTGATTCTTCATCTGTTGCTAACTGATTGATAATGGGTCTTTGTTTACAGGAATATTCCAGCTTTACTTTGGGCACATGTTCAGCATTTTCCACTTATTGGTGCTGCAGCAAATGGCGCAACAAGCAGACATATTCAAGTTTATTCATATTTACCTAAACAAAAAAATTACTTTTACTAAACAGGAAGCCAGTCACTTCGAAAACATTATAGTTCACTTTGTGAATCGCTACAAAGACGAGCTGCTTTACTGTGACGCTTGGTATCTTACCCGGGGTTGCACTGCAATGAATAGGGAGATAACAGCAAACAGCGATTTTATGAATCGCTTTTATTCATAAAAATAAAAGCGATTTTATTTTTATGAAAATAAAATCGCTTTAAATGCACATCAGATATGTAATTTGTTCCTTTCTATTGAACCAGTATGCATGTACATAAAGGGTACCCAAAAATTTTCAGATGCAGCTCAGCGGTGATTGGAGCTCTTGAAGTTAAGTGAGCGGCGCTTAGGAATTGTCACTTCGACATATTGTGACAATGACCTAATTTTACAGCCACACTCCTCGAAAAAATGCACTTTATTCTTCATAATAATAGAATTATTCCTCTGACTCTACCAGCAGGGTCCTGTCCTTGTAGTTACCTTCTCTATTATTTAGGCGATGAGACTGTGGAGCAACACTCTGACAATGAAAATCTGCAAAATACAAGAAAACGACTCAACGCATGGGAATTATTACATGGGTTTGAGAGATGCCTGCCTTATGGACTGTTCCGAGGCGGTCCCAGACCACAAACAGAGACCATCTGGCAAGTAAGGCGGGCTACAGCAAACAGTCAAACTTTCCAAATGAGTTTTGATCTGTGTACAAAAAGCCCCCCTCACCCCTCTCTTTCTTTTTCTTTTTTGTCAAGCATTTGAAGAAACACTTGAAGTCCTTTCAGTAATCTCTGTGTTCTGATCCCTCTTGCTTCCCCGTTTGAAAAGCTCCCCCTCCTTCATTAATTTTCAAGTCCTGCAGTGATCTTTGCACTTACTGCCAAAGCATTATTTTCTGCCTGCTGCAGTTTGTCAAAGCAGCTTGGGTTTGAAAGGAACACAAAGTGACAACGTGAAAATGGCAACAGAAGCTGTATTTCAATCACGAGCGGTAAAAATGTGGGTGCCTTCCTAAATGTAGCCCTCCATTTTTCCTTTTTTTTGCCTTCACTGAGTCTCTTCACCTGTTGTGTGGGCTGCTCTGAGACAGAACCTCATTTAGTTAAAAGGGAAACACAAGAAGGTGTCAGGAGGACAGGGATTTTTTTTGTACTTAACTGTGACAGACAGGGGTTTTAATTTTTCTTGCATGTCTGTATAAATTAATAATGATTTTTTTAAAGGGCATAATATGCTATTTCCAGGGAATCTGCTGTTCACTTGTCTCAGCTTTTTATTTCCAACAGACTGAGGAGAAAAAGCATAATAAATTTGTGGAAAATTGTGCACAAATGTAAATGTAATATTTATTAGTGAAAACAAATTTGAGTTGTTGATCAACTAGAGGAACTTTATTGCCTCTCCAGAGTCGTAAATGTAATTTTTGTTATATTAATTCAGCTATTAAATGTTCTTTTGCTTCAATTTTGGTCATGGCAGTTTGTAATGTTTGGCTTTTGATCATTGAATTTTTGTATTAACAAAAAATGCAAAATATTCATACCTACAATAGAGTATTAGGCCAAGATGAATAAAAGGAAAAAACAAAATTGGGCCAAGAAAAAAAAAAAAATTAACTTTGAGAGCATATTTCCACAAAAAACGTTTTGAAATTCTTTGTCGAAAAGTCATAAATTCACAAGAAAAAAAAATCTGATGATTAGAAGCATAAATTAACAATATTAAAACTAAAATGTTCTGACGTAAAAGGAATAGAAGTTTAAGTGATTAAAAATATATCAAAATACTCTTTTACTTAGTTTGGAAAATATGTAGATGTGCGTTTATTACATTTACCATCTCCATCTTAGATGAATTATATCTTTATGTTGGAAATGCCTGAGTTATATCTGAAAATTTCAGATTCTTTTTCGTCCAAACTTCCAATTTTTCAATATTGCAGAAAATCCACATTTTAATCTTGTAAATGAATGCCTTTAATCATAAGAAATTATTATTTTTTTCCTCACAAATGTACAACTTTGCAAAAGTAGCCTTGTGGAAAGAATGTCAAATTTTTATTTATTTATTTTTTGACAAATTTACTTCTGGTGGTCAAGTATTTTTCTCTTATCTAACATGGCCCTAATACTGCGTTGTTCCTTACCTCTTGAAGTTTTTCACTCTTTTGTCCCACTACAACCATAAACCCAAATGTATTTAATGAGATTTATTTTTCATTTATGCCACTTTCTTCATGTGTTTCAAATTTTACACTTTCCCCCTTTACCTTAAGTTGAACTCCTCAACAGACTAGATCTTGTAGTCTGAAGTGAGAAACGCGTCCGAATTTAAGCTTGAGGGCTTCTGGTTTAATCAGTGTGTGTACGTGACAAGCGGGATGTCATGATCTCCTCTCTTTGTCGCATTCCGCCTGAAGACGAGTCAAAAGGTCACGACTACGTGTGTGATTTCTTAACCGATGACCTTTACAGTTTCAGCGGTCTCTGTTGCATCAGACAGTAATTATCAGGCCAGCCACAGGATATTTTCTGCTTTTACAGCGGCAAACCTGTTCAATGAATTTACACTGACACTCATGAAGAGACTGGATGTGGTTCATGTTGACATAAACGAGCGTGTCGTGTTTTTATGAAATGGCCAAAGATGATGGATAGTGATTGACAGAGACTCTATTCAACCAACAACTTGCTGCAATTTCCCCAAAGGCCTGTCCTTAGGCTAGAGCTCATGGGGAACCATCATGAGCAAATAAATACGTTGGGGCCAGTTGTTGTTCTCACTGCTGTTGGTAACATTATGACAAAAGAGCAGACTGCAAAAATCCGTTGTTTTTACAGTGCATAATGAAGGTGTACAAGTAGAAGAATAAAGTATGCCACAGTTGAATGAAAATATGGGAGAAAGGGAAAGGCATTGTGTTCGTTGTGAGCAAAATAAGATTGAGAAATTTTAGTTTGAGTGCGTGTATGTACTTGGCAGGCAAAAAAGATTCTGTAATGTAGATATTTTAATGTTTCTCTACTCTTACAAAGGTCAGCCCCATATAACAAGAATCCAGTAGCTAGATTTTGATTAAAAAAAAATCCTGTAAAACTCTCAGCTTGGCTGTTTTAATTGTGGATTAGTACTTTGCTGCACCTCACAAATTTGAATTTCTAATCATGTAGATATTTAATAAAGTCTAAGACAGAATCAAGAATTACTTCAAATTTAATTACAACTTTTTTGTACCCAATATGAAATATTAATCCACAGTGCCTTGCCAATGAGTAAATCCCCCTTGGACTTTGTCGCAACAACAAAATTCAGTATTTTAATTGGCATATTATATAATATAATCTACTTTTTTTGCTGAATTTACTACAAGTGTTTGGAGGGTGTATTTTCCAGCTTTCCTTATCCAAACTCTGACAATTTTGCTCATTCTTCTGAATGCGGAGCATCAGTTTTGAAATCTGGTGCAGGTTTTCAATTAGATTTAGCAACAGACTTTGGTCATTTCCAATTTTGTCCATATAGACCAAGACGTTCAGTTGTTGTTGATTAAGGTACAATTATCAACTATTTTATTCTCGCAGCACGGTTTTGGATTTCTCCACACCCTCAAGGTACCTCAGGGCTTTATGAAGCTTCTCTGATTATTAATATCTTTATTTTTTAAATACTTTGGAAGGTGTGTATCTTTTTATTTAACTTTATAATTACCTGCAATTAGGCAAAAGATCCATTACATTAAAACCCTAAGAAAATACTTTGAAGTTTGTGGTTGCAACATGACAAAAACGTGGATTTGAATATCAATTTTCTTTTGGATCAAACTTCAGCAGGCGTTATTCATGATAAAAAGCCTGGTTCTATAAATAAAGGAAATATCAATGGATGTTAGCAGATTTACTGAAGCACATCATCCAACGGTGTCTCCTGATTAGTCTCTTTGATGGCTGATATCAGTGCAGTTAAGCACTTCACAGAAAGAGCTGTGCCACAATTTCTATTTTAACGAATTGCTTACATTTCACGTAACATATTAAAAAGAATGATACAACAATCTTAGAAACTCCACATGCAAATGCTTTCACTCGTTAATGCCCTCAGAAGTCTCGCCTACTTTATATTCCTTTTTAGCTTTGCAGTAATAATGATTCTGACTTGCACAACAACAACAAAGTACACTTGTTTGTTCCCTTGCTTACAGATAAAGCACTCGAGTATGGAGCGCCAGCTGTTGCCTGCAGTACAGTATGCTAATTACCGCAGCTTTGCAAGCGGGGATAGGCATAAGAGCATACAGTATTGCCTCAGTTGAGTGTGAAGTTGAGATGTGTGCATGAGAAGCACATTTCCAAAAGTGTTACTTCAACGTCAGTGCTGTGGATTCAATGTCGATGTTCTCTGTTGCTCTGTAAGAGCACAGAAATTCGGGGGTTTTGTGTGTATATCCTCCTATAACAGGCATTTAACAAGTGTAAAGACCCATTTTTGAAAGTAAGAAAAAGATAAGCAAATGTTTGGCTCGCCGTTTTATTTTTGGATTGCACATCATGTTACTGGTTGGCTTCACAATCTACAGCTAAGCCACATATTTAAAAATATGCAAAGTGCTTTTAAAAACATTAGATTCTATTCAAACAGGGACATATTCATAATCTGATATGAAACACAATCTGTTTTTCTGTAACCTTACCACTTAGATGGGCAATTTGAGCGCTGAATGCTTTTTCTTCATATTTTTGTGATAGTAAGTGGTAATTTGAGTTGCTCATGCCTTTTTATATCATCTCAGTAGATTTTTTTAAGGACTTTTTCTGTTAATTTTGTTTTTTTTACATGAAAACCATAGTAGAATAACTTTCTGAAATACTCAAACCAGCCCATCACTTACTGTAAACCCACATTTTCCCCCTTATTCTGACACTCAGTTTGAACTTTAGCAGGTCACCTTCACATTGTTCGGAGGTCTAAATGCATCGAGCTGCTGTGATGAGTTTTAGTGTTTTAACCTCAGGTGTACCTAATAAAGTGGCCTGTGTATGTATTTTCACTCAGTCCGCAGCAATAACTTTTCAAAGCTCAGTTTTTTTCCAAAAGGAGTTGGGGGGGTGGTGGGGGAACACCAAATCCATATCCACTAAAAAATCCCTTACATTTTATATTGGCCTCAGGACCTTTTCTGCAGCATTTATTTACCACTGGCTCACAAAGCAACCTTCTTGTTTGCACTTTTTTTTTTTTTTTTCCCAGGAAGTATTTCACACAGCCCTTAAGGGTGGCGCGCACACCGTGAAACGCAGGGCCATATTTGTTGAGCGCAGCGGTTGAGTCGCCCCAACCGCCCTGATCTCTCAGATGAGGCTCATAAGAGTCTTAGATGGTCAACTCTTAAACTGTCTCCGGGCCCTCTTTTCCAATCCTCTGTAGATTCACAACATTGATCTGAAAGCCTTTCTCCCTGAGCCACTGTCTTCTCCTCCAACATCACATCTCCTTTAACTTCCCTGTTGTTGTTTTTTCTTTTCTTTTTGATCTAGCCTTTGTTGTTTTGACTCCTGATCCCAGAGGAAATTCAGCGATAGGAGAGGGGGAAAAAAGTGTTTCCTGTCTTTCACCCCGTCTCTTTCCATCTTGGGAAAAAAAAAGTGGGTTGAGAAAACTATAACGGTATTCAAATCTAGTTATCGTTTTTAGAGATGTAGGTAAAGTACTGTCAAGCTGAAGCAGAGGACTTTAGGTGAAATATATGATGCATACAAGGTCTGTCAGATATGCCCTTTTCTTCCCCTGAGGGAGAGTCGGTGAAACTGTGCTGCAAAAAGGAGTGTTTGCTAAAAAGAAAAAATAATTGAGCTCTGATGGGACATTTGGCTTTTTTTTTTTTTTAAACCAGATTTTGACAAGTTACAAGTTGGCATTTTTAGAAATATTTCTCCTTTTCTCCTCCTTTCAACGGCGCCCTTCCTCCTGCTGCTAGTTCCCATTGCAGCCCGGTGTAATTTAGGGTAATGCTGTTAATGATGTTTGAGTGGTGGCTCTTCTCTCTCTTGCACGGAGACACACTCACACAAAATCACCGATGGCAGCCGATTGGGACATTTCATGATAGTTAGCAGGGGGAAGACGAGGCAGCGGCGGCTCACGGGCATGGACGACCTCGCCGTGGGGAAGCAGGAGCTTTAAACGCTAATTAGGATGACTTTGGGAGACCAAACAAGCGTGGAGGGGGGAGGCGAGCGTGGGAGGGGCTGGAGATTTGAAAAACTACTGGGAGGGTTGGACGGTAAAGGTGATGCCTTTGAGTAAAAATGACAGATGAAACAGGCGGCAAAGACGTAAGGGAATGACAATGACACAAAGTCAAATAACAAACGGAAAGGCAAGAACAAAACAGCGACTGGTAGTGGGATAAAATAGAATTTTCTGAGAATATCTGGGCTGTAATATGTAAGGTGTTCACTTTCAGGGTGTCTGATTTGAAATTACATTGATTAAAGTGCCTTGATTTTGACTGAGTTCCAACTGTTCTGACTGCATATGGAGGGATATTTGGTTATGAAACTGACTTAAACTTCACTCAGTAGGAACTAAGCAGGTCTGCCCTTTGTTCACACCTAATTGGATGAATCTTTGAATCTGTCCCACCAGGGTTGGTATTGTTCCAGCAGAGAGTAGCAAAGTTTCCACAGAAGAACCAGCAGAAGAATCATTTACAAGTTATGTAAATGACCTGCGGTCTGCCCTGGCAGTGGCTATTCATGCCAAGGGGGAACCCTGCTTGCCCCATTTTGGTTTCTCATGCCCCACCCTGTCCACCAGGAGGTGTCTGGGTGTCCCACACCACCTCCAGCTGAGGCCCCAGTACCACCTCAACACATTGCAGCTGCGTCTTTCCAATAGATGGGTTAAGGTTTGTTGCTGAACACCGTGTACAATTGACTCACAGCTACAGCTAGTTCTCCACAACAGAGCCTGCTGTGAATGTTAAGGCTAGTTAGCATGGCCACCAATGACAGTGGATAAACGGTTTTCTTGGAACGGGTTTAGCAAATTGAGCAGCGGGTACATGAGCATGATTGACAGCGCTAAGACCCCCTTCCTGGCTCTAATTGGTTGCTTTTGACTGTGAGTGGTGGATTTCTTCAGATGGCAATAGTAGCAGTAGGAGGAGGTGAAAGAGTGCAGTATTTACACAAATTATCTGCCTCATGTTATCCTATTACATGTAAAAAATAAAAAAAACAACAAGCCAACATATTTGTTAAATCTTTAACTATGACACTCAGCATCTACATTGCTATAATCTCCTGTATTTCATCACAAACCCAGTTTGTGTGGAAATAAATTCTCTTTACAGTAAAGCAGTCAAATGAAAAGGAATGAGCAATAACAATGGCATTAAGAGACAAAAGTGATCAACAAATGAATACATGCAAAGTATTATTTCAGATTTTAAAAAAATACAATTTTAAGAATAACAGCATGGCTTGACCTCAGCTCTTCTTGCTAACAATAATTAGTTATGTGTAAAAACAGATACAACAGAGGGCCAACTACAAATTAGACCAAGCATCAAAATAAGAAAATTATTTTTATTCCTTCAGCGACAAACAAGCCCTTACATTTCTGTGATTTCACCTGCATCCAATAAATCATGTAACATAACATTATGTACAGTAAGCTTCATGCACACTTCACTATTATATTTCGAGCAGAGATTTCAGGTTCAGTGATGTCTAACATGAACCAGAAAAATTAAAGATCACGATGTATGAAACCCGTTTGCATCTCGTATCTGCAATCAGACCTCTGAATGCAGCTATTTCAACCACACACTATGCTTCATGAAAAACAAACTTACTCAGTCAAAGAAGTGCATGAAAACAGTTTGTGTTCTGTGCTCTGCTATGGTTGCTATGGTACATTTATGTAATGTACGTTGAGCCATGCTTGAACTCTGTCAGTGTGAGCGGTGCAGTAAACAGAGGTAAATTGCTCTATGTTGCTGCTTTTTCTCCATTTCTGCCATAATGTCCGCAACTCCTCTTTGCTTCCGCTGGGTAAAATGCTGCGGGAAAGATAAATGAATGACCTCCAACAGCAAAGAAGCAAACATGGACATAGAAAAAAACCCACACAATCTTTTTTTCCCCTTACTCTGTGATATAAAATCAAACTTTGTATTTCCTGTTGGCATTCATTTCCTTGGGATTTGGTAAAATTGCATTTTTAAACATATCTAATTTTCTGTGTAGCTTCCACTTCTTGTCCTGTACTTCCATTTGAGACTGCTGCATCCTAAATGCACAAAGGAGCGTTATAGGAGATCCTTATTTGTTTATAACCATCATTGCTCCCAACAAGCACACTGTTTGCCTCCATGCTAGTACTAGCTAGTAGCAATTCTACTGTTGCACAATTGTATTTTTTAATTGCCACTAATTGTGAATAGTCTGTATTATAATGCTCAAATCGACATTCAGGTTTTGTAAATTTTTTCATATTTTTTAAACCATTTTTTATAGCTAAATATTTATTTAGAAAAGTTTCCCGAAGAGTTTTATTCCCCTGTTTTACTCGGGGGTTTTTTCTGTCTTCATGAGTCTATTTACTGTTATTTCCTCACATTGCAACAGAAATATCCTTACTTTGGCACAATAAAGGATATTTCTTCTTAAACTGTAGTTTCATCAGACTATATGAGGTATTTGTCCCTGAGTGCATTTTCCTCTTACTTGGATTTTATGGTTATTTTTGCAGTATTGACTTTTTCCTTGCTGAGTGGCCAACGTTTGGTCCAGATCTAGTTTCCCTCTGGATAAAGAGTTTTCTTTTCCATTGTGTCACACGTATTCCTTAGAGAAACTCCTATTAGGTTATAATTGTGAAGTACTTTTGTTGTTTTGCTTTTCTTCTGTTATTTTTGTTTTGTTTTTGTTTGTATTTCCTCTAATTCATGTAAACACTTTGAAATGCTTTGTTGCTGAAAATGTGCTATATAAATAAAATTAAATTACTTTACAAGGTGTTTATTACTTCTTTATGAAGTACTAGACTTCATTTAAAAAAAAGTATTCATGCATTCAGACCAATGCTGTAATACATCATATTATTTCTTTATGAAGTAACAAACATCTCACTCTCATCTGCATGTAGAAAATATCTTAGCAAGCATAATAATCCTAACTGACCAAAAACAGTAAATTTGATTTTAACATTGAGGGAACTAATTATTTTTCTGAAATTATGTAAATATCTGGTTTCATCTGAATATGCTGCATGGATACCTACATACAGATACAAACAGGTAAATGTAAAAAGCATCTTATGTCACTCCAGCTTTTGCCGAGCTCAGTGAAGTGAGTGTATATCTGGTGAACCCACTCATGCCAAATTAATCGTATTTTAAGACTGCTCGAGAGTTTACCGTGCTCTCATGCACATATTGTGATGCATATACATGGAAATGTTGTTTTTGTTGCTTCTGTCACTCAAATTGCTGTTGCAGCACCTTGTGAGATGCTTAAGCCAGCAGAGGCCAGATGCTCTGTAGGAGTGTGAATATCTGTGTGTGTGTGGGCCTGTGTCTGTCCCTGTGTGTGTAGGTGTGTGTCAATCCTGTGTGTTTGGGAGGTGTTATGTCGAGGAGGATGTTCTCCCTCTCTGTGGATGTGTAGCTGCAGCTAAGCTAGCTCATTCTGACACACATACATACACACATGCTTGCTTCTTAGCTATCTCCTCTGTTCCACTTGCCCTTTGGTAAATAACATCATTCATGACCTTTGAATATGTTGCTGAATATAAATGAATTCTGTTTTTATTCATTCTATCATCCCAATGCTGTCACATTACATTAAGACATGAAAAGTTTTGGTAACACTTTATTTGACGGGTTGTGAATAAGACTGTCATGACACTGTCATAAACATGACATAACACCTATCATGAACATGAGTAAGTCTTCATGAATATTTATGACTGTTGTCAAAGTGTCATTCGGTAAATAATGACATTTTTAATACAAAGTTGATATTATTCAAAATGTCTTCGTTATGATAACTTGACATTAATAGAGACAAGAATGTCCTTTTTATGACGACTTGACATTTACCAATAAATCGTGATCCGTCATAAATTTGTTATAAAAGTAGTACCGTAAATTTCTAATTGATCTGAAGTTTTACAGCAAGATATCTACAAAGCACTTATGAACTTTGCAGTTGAAACATTCTGTTTTAAGTAGTGCAATACACCATCTCCACCAGTGAGAGGCAGCAGTGCACGAACAGGCGTGCAGTGTGTTGGTGAAGAAGAAATGTTCCATCTTGTGGTGCCAAACTAACAAGTTATAATGGCCAGATCTCCTGTTTAAAAAGAAGCAGAAGTTTGTCACCTAATACATATGAGGTATGTGTCTTATTAACTTTACATTTTCTTAGAGAAAATAACATTGACTATGCTCTCTTTCTTTATAATGTTAACTATGAGCAATTCTAGCCAATACTACCTTGCTGTCAGTTAATGTTAGCTAAAGTTATTAAACTCCATTACTATTAAAATCATATTTAATTTTTTGATTATTTGTTTTTGTTCCTTTTTTGAAGTGACCATTGAGTCATTACCCACTATGAGAATGTCCAGAAGAGATTCACTAAGTTTGAATTTATGAAAAGGCTTTCACCATGATTAACATTGACCACAGCCATTGCAAGAACAGCTACAATGTCTGAGCATTTCGGGACACCTATAAAGAACTGCTTCCAGGAAATTAAGACAACAAGAAGATCTCCCTGTTATCAGAGCGTTATAGGAAGGCTATAACGAAGGAGATGGCTGACACAATCAAAGCAAAAAATGTTAGGACTGTTGAAAGAACCTATTTTCTTAAGTTAAAGAATAAGTAATTCTGTTTTAGTTTTTCATTCAGTATTTCAGAGTTACAATATACTGACCAGAAGTTAAACCCTCTGTTTGAAGAACAAGTAATCTGTTTTATTCCAATGTACAAAGCGTTCGTTCTACAGCTATGATGGTAATTATAAGTAGTCCACTGTTTTTCGCTTCACTTGAGGTAAGACTTAACATTAATATGTTAATATAGCACTTGACACTGTAATAACACTTAATAACATCTTCAAAACTGTTGCTACTTGTTCCACTTGATGTAAGAGGAATTATTAATGAATGTTATTAAATCATTTGACAGTGTAATAAAGCTTAATGAAATCTTTATTGTTGGTCCTACTTGTACTGCTTTATTTCAGGTAGGGGGAAATATTAATTACTGTTTTGTTAAAGCTTTTGACAGTGTAATAACACTTAATGACATTATTATGACTACTATTATGACATATGATGATTCTTGGTTAATGTCAAGTTGTCATAACAAAGACATTTTGAATAATGTCAACTTTGTATTAAGTGTCATGATTTACCGATTGACACTTTGACAACAGTCATAAATATTCATGAAGACTTACTCATGTTCATGACAGCTGTTATGTCATGTTTATGACAGTGTCATGACAGTCTTATTCACAAGCCGTCAAATAAAGTGTTACCAAAGTTTCTCTACCAGTTCTAAACACAGTGTGATTGATTTGTTTCAAATGAAAGTAAAATATTTGATCAAATATGATCATTTATAGTGTTTTACTAGCAATTAAGCAAAAAAATTTTATTTGAGTGTTGTGCAGCGTAAAAATGTATTCTATCTCTTATAGATAGATTACACCTTAAAATATAAAATCCTCATTTTTAGTCAGATTAGTCAAGATTGAGCATCTGAACCAGTTGTGACAAAAAAGCAAAAAGTAAAGAAATCTGTTAGGGGTTATTTGCTTTCTAATACCATTGTAAATGGAGTTTGGTCTTGGGGTTAGGGATACGAAAGGGTTTTAGGGTTGGTGCTGTGTATGTATGCTTGCAGCCAGATAAAGACTTACTTACAGATGGCTGCTTTCCAAAACCCCTGTTTGAGCTGACTCTGCAGACTTACCTGCATGGGACAGGGCACAGCAGATTAGTATTTGGACTGAGGATGACATGATGCAACAGAATCATTTTTTTCCAAAAACTGTTTTAGGGACCAGTTTGTTACAATAGCAGGCACTTTTTAAAAAGTGACTCTGGTTGGTGCGTGGTCTAGCGGTAGAATGAGTGTCAAGCCATGTTACTGAGTAGCATTTGCAGAGAGTACTGTTCTAAAATAATATTTTTTTCTGGATCAGTCACATTGCCTTCTCTGGTTAAGAAAGCCAGCATGTGAAATCACTTTTCACTTTCTGACAAATGCTTGTGAAGATAGTAATTTTGCCAACCCATTTTTAGCTTCATAAGTCATCAGTGAGATGACACTGAAAAAATTACATCCAAAGACTCCAGGTGGTGAGGACAGTGAAAGTCTGTATATCTGCTAAGCCAAATACAAAAAGCTAAAGAGTAATGCACTGCATGCACTCCAAAGTTTGGATTGGAAAATTCATGTTAAATAATACACTTAAACTTTATCTTTTATTTAGTAGTATAGCATTATAATGGAATCAAACGATATGATTTCAAAAGGAATCAAAAGTCTACTTCTGGGGGAAAAAAACTTTAAAAAAAACATGGCCTGAGCCTCATTCTTCCACTTGCATGCATCACAGTGTGATGATGTTAGATGAACGATGAGCCTCGCTGTGCTGGGGATTCTCCGGCGTAACAGTAGCTCAAGGTCAATTTTTGTTCCATCAGACCACATATTTTGTGTCACACTCTGAGCTTAGGATTTCATTTTTCCCAAGCAGCTGGCCTGCTACTTTAAGTCTCTGCTTGTCGTCTTGGTCAAGGTCCTTCACGCCTGATTAATTTACCTTATAATGCAGAAAGAGTCATGATACTCCATCACCTACTCCTCCAACTCCCCTTCTTGGACTTGCTGGCATTCTGGTGACAGCCATTTTTGGTCAGTCAGTTGGGAGGTGCCCAACTTTATGTCTGCAGGCCCATTAAATAAATAAGAAATATTACCGAAAGGCCCATTTATTTCAGGAACTTGATCACTAAGTCAAACACATTAGCTACAGTATATGGATTAATTACACACAGATGTGGACCTTTGTAATCTGATGAACGAGCCTCATCTGAATGCATACTCTAAGTTATTGAATATGACTGTAAATGAAGTAAGTGAAAACAAAAATGTTCTGAAACCTTTTCTTTGGTTTTATTCAAAGCTGAAGACGAAAGGAAATCTGGATGGATTTGAACCAGAAACCTTTTACATAAACTGCTCTGGACAGCATTCTGAATTAAAACAAATCCAGTGTTACACTTGGACATTGCTATTTCCTGTGAAAGTTTTTGTTTCAAATTAAAGTCTTTAAGACTGAGTCTAAGTAAAGTCATTTTTAGCAATTCTAATCTTCAGTCTTTGTTTTTGTAGCTTTACATTGACTCCTGTGTTAGTAAATTAGCTCCAGTCCCTGTTTTTGTCCTGAAAAATTAAATATTTTCTTTCATACTTCTTTCAATCCAAACGTCCTCCAAGTCTTAATAATGTGCCTCTTGGAGAGGCGATAAAGTCTAATCTCCTACCAGAAATCGCACACAAATTTCTAATCATTCACATTATTATTATTATTCTCAGATGGCCACCATTTACGCATCACAGCTATCAGCTAGAGCTATGGAATTTTTTTGTCCTTCTCTCTTGAAAGTCTGAAGCATACCACAGGCTAGATGTGGTAAAAAAGTGAAGTGGATACTTAGCTTACATGCATAGCTCATTGAAGCTGCAGAACAGAAGAAGCACTGCATGCAAGACTTGTTAGCACACATCCATTATGTACTTGGAAGTAATCTTGACTGGGGAGCGCTGTCTGAAATAGAACGTGGTATTTTGAGCTTTTAACCCAAAATGATGATTACAACATGTCTTGTGGTAGCTGGCCGGTTTATTTCACAACTTGTCAAATCTTTTGCTGACTCTTCAGACAACTCTGCAACCCTTGACCACCAGCAATGCTGCAACACAACACAGAGAGAAACCTGCCATGTTAGCATGTTTGATATTAGCCTCATGAGATCCTTTGAGCCAAGAGGATTGGCTTTTGTTGCTGACATGGAAACGGCTAGCACATCAAGCATTCAGTGCTCAAGATATTTGGCAGCCCCGATGCTAGCATTGTGCCATTGCTTTAAAACATGTAATATTAGTTCATTAACAGTTTTGCAGCTACACATTGGCTTTCAAAAATGTTTACACCTCATTTTAGATGTCAAATCTTTATGATGGGGAGAAAAATGAGACCATGGTGAATCTTTTAAACACTTTTCCTTATTTTGACAGACATCTGTTCTCTGTAATTCGAATAGAAAGCAAAACTCAATTTTAAATATTGTCCACATTCTTCAGCTAATACTTTGCCAAAACACATTTTGATAAGATTTTAGTCTTCCACGTCTTGACCTGGTAATATTTACCAACACTACCTTGCAAAAGTTCTCCAATTCTATCAGATTGTAAAATCTTCTCTTGTACTGGTTCTGTACTCTGACAAAGGCATTTCAAACCTTCAATTATGTTTTTGGTCAGTATTTGTATATAAAACTGTAAAGCTGTTCATTATTTCATCCACAAAGACAAAGACAGAAAGGTAACCCCACAGTATCATTCATCCCCCTCCCATATTTTAGATGCTTTATGGTACATAAAGAACTCATAACAGTAAAACATAGATTTTGGAAGTGTAACACCTATGTTTCACCTGCTTTTGGGAGATTTTAGCAATGAATTGATGTTATTTAGAATAAAAAAACTTCAGTGTTTTGGTCCTACTCACTTTTCCAGACACAGAGGAACATTATTGGAACACAACAGTACAAACTAGAAATCCTCGCAGCTCCTTCAGTCTTACTTCCAGCTTTCCTGATTAGTTAATGGATATAATTTACTAAAAAAACAAAAAACTTTAGGTCTTTAGGTAAATTAGCTTCTGTAGTATATATTTAAGCAAATATCACCCACCATAAAACCACATGGGACTGTGTGAAAATTATCTTTTGCTTCTCTTGTTTTGTGTTTTGCTTGCGTAGCATTGTCTAACTCGCCAAAAAGAGCTATTTTACGTGGCTTTTTAACCTTTGCTCCTGCAGTCTTCTTTTCCCACCTAAAACAATGGTTAACTGAAAGATAAATATTTATGCCACTGAACTGCAATGGGATTTTGACCTGGGATTTCTATGAATTTTTCATATGCTGCAAGACTGCAGAGGAGCTTTGGGATCTGTTCAGGGATCTGTTTAAAGCTAATGTTGGGAGGTGCGGTGAACTGATGTCGCAGACAGATAAAACTCCAGTGATACAAATGTTCCTGTGCTGCTGTGAAAGACGAGCGTCTTCCAGATAGGCGTTTTGCTGTTACACCAAAACCAACACAAACTCAAGTTGTTCACGTCTCGTACATTTGAAAATGTATTGTTTGTAGCCGAATGTTTCCGCGCACAGTCTCAATTTGACTTTTTTCATATTTTATGAACTCCTCGGCCCTCGGGGCAATTCTGTCGTCTGGGTTCAGAGGTCGCGCCGCTTGACGAGCGGTAACACAGCAAGAGGTGAGAAATCAGTGGGAAGAACAAACGGTCGATGTTTCTGAAAAATCTAAAAGACCAGCGCAGGTCTTGCTTCATGACAGAGGTTACAGCTGCACTGCCCTCGCTGTGTTTGGAAAGTCTGCGTGTGTCCTGCTTCGGCGGAGTTGGGTTCATTTGTTAGCTGTCAGATGTTCAGACTGACGTCAAAACCAGCTGAAACAGATCAGACCTGCTCTTGATGGTTTGAAGGTCCAGGTGATTTTTGTTGCTGGTCTTGGCCCGTGAAGAATTTGAATATTTATCTTGAAGTGCGGTAGTGTTCACTGTCGGATCTCCTTTCTGTTACTACGGCTTTCATCTGAGTGTTAATCAGACGTAATAAGTTGAAAATGTAAATTTTGAAGTTCATTTAAAGTGCAAGTATAACAAAGCGGTACAGACCAAACAGGAAGAGATAACAAACCGCAACAAAGCGCTTTTAATGCCGATCAAATAAAAGGTCGAAACTTTTGAGGTGAGAGGAAAACAAAATGAAAAACTACAGGTGAGGCAAGAAATCTAATTCTACCTAATGGCTGGCAACACAAACGTCTCTGAGTGGGAGGTGTGGGGAGAGAATGGAAATACCTTTCTGATATTAATATTCTTCTGAGTGTTAATGAATGGTCTTGTATGCAGACACAAGCGAGAGTTTCATTATCTCCAAGGCTCAGGAAACTGAATTACGTGAGACAACCACAAAGGGAATTAATTACTGAAAATCTAGGATGGTGAAATGTCTAATTTTTTTGTGGGAGATACAGCAGCTACATAAAGCCAGAGAGCAGAGTTATTATCTGGAGTACTGTACAGGGATGTTCTTCTCTTTCAAAATCTTAATTTTGAGGTTGTTGACATTTTAATTGATGACCTCAAACATAGGATTGGTGCAATCCCAGAGTATATATGTAATTTTTATATAGTCTGTTGCATTTTAAAATCTTTTAATGGATAATTGATGCATAGAGTAAGTTATAATATATATATAATATAGTTATAGTAACTAATGTTGCATAACCTACTGAAAATTGTCCTGAAATTGACTTTTTGTGATAGGCCAACATAAAATTCATCCTATTTGTAAAGTGGAATGCAAATAATACATGATTTCCATTTTTCTCCCCCCCCAATAAAAATCAGAAAAAGACGACGCACGTATTCAGCCTTCTTCACTCTGACATTTCCATTAAAATCACCCAGTTAAGTCACTTATTAATCTTGGTTAATCTGCCTGTTTGTGATATAATCTCATTATCAATATAGCTGTTCTAAAAAAAGGTTTCGTTTTAGTACACCAAAAGCTTCATGACGATCAAGGAACACATCAGACAGGTGAGAAAAGTTTTGGGGGACGTTTCTGTTCAATTCATCACCTGGAAATCCAGAGTAACAAAAGCAAAGCTACAAAACGAGGCCTTCCACCTAAACTGACAGGTTGGGCAAGACGAGCATTAATCAGCATCTTTGGAAAAGATGGAAAGATCCTAAAGGTCATGTGGGAGAATCTGTCGGCAGACTAGTTATTAGTTGTTCCTTCCACAAATCTGGCCTTTGTTTCAATCACTGTTGATGGAAACCTATCAGAAGTCCTGTTTGCAGTTTGATAGAAAATGTTCTGGTTGGATGCTAAAAGCTGTGTGTGGCGAAATAAAAAAAAAAAGATCACACTCAATGTACAGTTCCTGCAGAGCAAATTGGTGGTTGCAGCATCATCCTTAGGGGACTGTTTTCTTCTGAAGCAACAGTGAAGCTGTTTGGAGTTGATGGGAAGATAGATGGAGCTAAATAGAGGGCAATAATGAAAGAAAACCTGCTAGAAGCTGTAAAAGACTTAAGACTTTTATGGAGGTTCAGCTTCCAGCAGGATAACAAACCTTAAACATACAGAAAAGCTGCAATGGGACAATCTAGATCAAGGCATATCGGTGTGTTAGAATGGCTCAGTGAACGCTGAGATGGACTCATAGGCGGCTGATTATAAATGCATATAAAATAGACTAGCTTAAAATCACAATAAAGTTATAACATGGAAAAAAGTACAAGTTGATTAAGTTCTTGGCTCAAGCTGATGTAAATTGATTTATTGATTTATCTTTAGATTAACTTATTATGGAGTTATTTTGCACAATCAAAGTACTGATAGGTGACTGTTTTGTCAGTGTGTGTGCTGACACACACCTTCATCTTCAGGTAAAGATGAAGTTGAAATCCATGACTTGCTGAGCTGAAAAATAAACAAAAAAAGTGTTACAATGTTGAAAACCAGCATATTGTCTTGAATTTCTTATATGGAACATTTAAAGATGGCCGTTTACCATCGTTGCCGTCTTTACCATGCTCCGCTTTGCTTGTGGTTTTGCCAAAACAAGCAGTTGATCTGTGACCACGAAAAACCCCAAGTTCGAATCCTCCTGAGGCATTGATTAGCTCTTCTGTTGGTTCAGATCAGGTTAATCAATAATCATTTAGTGGGAGCTCTTGAATTTGGCCTTGTTGGGTCAGCAATTAACTTCTAGTGAGTAAAACCGCCACAGATATTTAAATAATCAATATGTGAACTCCTCCAATAGACATTCAAGTCACACAAAACGATCAGCTGCAAGGAGCTGAGACCAGATATTTACATACACTGTACAAAAAGACATGCAATCTATTTTTTCTGTCCGACATTGAATCAGACTAAACTTTTTCTGTTTTTAGACAGCTTTAGATTGTCAAACTTAAAAGATGCAATAATAATGAATATTTTAGAGAATCTTTAAAAAAAAAAAATTTAATCAGGAGGTTATTTTCCTAAGTATTTGATAGAATTTTCTTCTTATCTGCAGGACTTGGAAGACAATACTAGTATTGTTTTTCAGAAGATATATTGTTCTTTACTGAATTTCCAACCAGTAATCAAGTTTTTTATGCTTCTTTTGACATAATGGCTTCTTTATCTCTGACCTTGTTCTTCAGTAGTGTGGGATTGATCCACACATCTTGCTCTCTTCTCTTGGACAATGAACCTGTTTATTTATCGAACAGTGTGATAGTTGGATATTTCTACTGTGTTTATGTCAAAAAATGTTTGAGCAGATAAATGTGGCACCCTCAGGTATCTGAAAAATTGTAGCTAAGTAGGTCCACAATTCTTTCAGAAATCTTGACGGATTCTTTGGGATTTTCCCATGATGCCTTGCAAGGAAGGACGTGCTGCCTGGGAAAAGAAAATTATAGTTTTAATAAAAATAACTGATTTTAAACCAGAGTGTGTTTCGTCTGATTTATTGTGAGTTGGTAAAACTTTAATTAATATTACCATTAAGAAAATAAATTACAAAATATACTTTAATACTTTATTCCATTTTAATAATGGAATAAAGTAATTGGGTATTAAGAGACAACAATAAGAAAAGTGTTTTTGCAGTATATGTAAAGATCTGATTTCAATTACATGTAAAAAATGCATCTGACTGCAACTTTCACCCAACTTAAATATTTTTTGTATAGATGCTTTATGCTTCTCCTGAATAGTTTGTATATTTAGAAAACTGTAAACGCCTATGGATAATCTGAAGTCATTCAGAGATAATCATTTTATCCGCCGTCTTAGCAAGGCTTGTTGTGCTGTGTCCTTTTAATTGCTATGTATTAAATCAAAGAGGGTAGAAAAAAAGTCTCTCTTTATGGTATTCATTAGGGATTGCAGCCCAGTAGAGGACATACTTGAATATGAGGCAAAAACATTTGGACAGCTATGAGGTCTTGGTGAACATAAATCACTAATGGACCTGTCAGCAGTGTATCAATGGACGGGCAAGGGATGATGTGACCGGTGCATAATGAACAATAAATCACATAAATGGTGGTTGCTGTTCGCCAGGTTGGCTGAAAGTTCCCACCTGCCAACTTTTTTGAAGAGAACACCATCTGCATAGGAGAGATGTCTACCCTGTGTGGCTCGTGCCCTTACATAGGTAGCCTGGTCTACAGAGAATTAGAGAGCCGTGTTATGTTTGAAGAAACGTGGCAGGTGTTCTTTTGTCTGCCAGAGTAACTCGGTGTTTTCTTATGATATAGCAACTTACAGTTTAAGAGGACCCAATATGTTGTCACGCAGTTTCAGGAGACGTTTCACCTATATGTGGTTTTGGTTGGCATGGCTACGCTGAACTTTTTTTCTGGGAAATGCCTTCTAATCTATGAGACGAAATAACTTCCATCCTTTAACTTTATGCAGAATACTAAGTCCTACCCAGACAAAAGGCTGTTGTCCAAGTCTTTGCCTCACTGCAGATGCACAAACATCCTTGTGAGTCAAGCTCTGCTCTTGTGGTCTCAGCAGTCTGCTGCACATTCCAAAGGAGAAAATCTCAAAGATCCTGCAGTCTTCCTCAGGGAAAAACAGCTCTTGAAGGGCATTTGTCAGATGTAGTTTTTCTTGCAGCAATATCCTTACATAAATAGACCACGTTGATTTCTTTGAAGCGAACAATTGCTAGTACAAGACAACAGTTTCAAGTAGATCCTTAATTTAATTGATAGTGATTTCACTTGGACTACCTCACCACATCTCGATTTCATGGGATAATTTCACTCTCAACTTTCACTGGGAGGGAAAGCTTTCATACAACTGTCATATTTGATCTCTGATTAATCACAAGTGACAGAGATGTAACCTGTTCAACTGCTCCAAGCATTTGACAAAGTTCTCTTCAAGTTCAGCTGGTTCTGTAGGGAAATATGAAGTTGCATATAAGTATAAAAATACATTGTAGCCATGTATTTTTTCTTTTTCTTTTTTGAAAGTGCAAGGTGCGAGCTCTAACTTTTGGTAATAACATCGCGTTCATACCTTGATCATAGATGGAGGGCAAGATATAGAGTCCTGCGGGTAGAGGAGGCACACATGAAAGTGTCATATGGAGTGTCTGGACTGTTCGTGAAACCTCGTAACACCTCGTAAAGTGTCTATTCATCATCTCTTCTGTCAGCACCTGTCCATCTCTACTTTCATACACTTATACCTGCTGCCAGTCCTATCAAACTTCCCTACCACATGGCACACTTTCTGCATCCATCTCCCCGTCTCCGACCGAATCCCATTCCATCTTATTCTCACCTCTCAAACCTTCACCCACCTCTAGCTGTCTCCTCCCTCCGCTCCCTCCACCCCCATCCATCCTATTTTACTCCTGTTGGCATGACTGATTGCTGAAACCGGGCCGGCTCGCCGCTTTGCTGCCTGCAAAAAGTATCTCTCGCAAGTCGCTACCACGCCGGCCCTCAATAACCAGCCGCTGCTTGCATTGATTACCCTACATTGCAAGGAGATAATCAGTGGGTGTGACCAGATTTTGAAACACGATGGGGCCTATGCTTGTGTTCAAATGAAGCTGATCGTGCTGGTTTTTAATCAGAGCTGCAGAGGACGCTTAATCAAGCGGTGTTTTGATGGATTCAAGGAATGGGAAACCCATTCATCAAGTCAATTACACATTAATCACAAGCTCACCCGCAGATTGGAGAGTGAGACATGAGGAGGGGCTCTGCTTTGTTCTAGGAGTTAACAGCAAGAGGCATTATATAAAACTCTCTTATCCGTGGAAATAAGAGCATGAATTATTGTACCAAAAAACTCAATCTGTCAATGGATGTTGATCAGCCAATCGTTCTTGTTTCGCAAAGGGAGATGAAAGTGTCACCCTTTAAACAATGCCTGTTGGATTTTACTTCCTCAACAAGCCGCATATAAACAAGTCAAAGATTGTTTTGTTCATCACCAGTTTCTTGCAAAACAATTCTTATTCCGTCCTGTATCCCCCATTTTATCACTTGAAGCCACATAAAAGTGAAGCAGAATGAAACGATACATTGCTTTTCTAAAATTTTTATGAGTAAAATAGTGAATTATAAAGTAATAATAGTAAATAATAAAATGTGCCA
The DNA here is from genome assembly GCA_903067065.1 of Brachyrhaphis terrabensis. Taxonomy (NCBI): domain Eukaryota; kingdom Metazoa; phylum Chordata; class Actinopteri; order Cyprinodontiformes; family Poeciliidae; genus Brachyrhaphis; species Brachyrhaphis terrabensis. Next base: position 114,428 of record CAEGAG010177095.1, read on the forward strand.
TACATTTTTCAGTACATGGTGAAGAACCTTTTGCTAAAATCACAGCTACAAATCTTTTGGGGCAAATCACAAAAAACAGAAATTAATGGTTATTTCACAAAATGTGGAAAAAGTTCAATAGGGATTAATTCATTACCACTAGAGAATAATATAGACTTTAATTGAAAGTAATCAAAAGTAAGTTAAAATCCAGTTTTTCACGAGTGATAAATACCAACATTGAATTTAACTCGCACCAAACAGGCATGGTTTGTAAACATGAAAACATTCAGTTCCAGTTTGTTACCTAACAAAAGGTAAAGTAATCCTACACATCTCGCACTGATAAATAATTTAGTTTCACACATTCTGAATTTGTCGAGAAATCAACTATGAAATATGAATCATGAAAGCTCTGTCAGAGTGAGTATGTGTACATACAAACTTTAACAGCTAAACATAACACATCTTGGCATCAGCTGAGGTGAATAATGCAAACATGATAAGATGATCACAGAAGGGTATTTCTGTAAAACGTATTTTTTTTGCATGATTTCTAAAACTGCAAAGGAACTGGTATCATAAACATGTAGATGAAAGTTATTTGAGACTGAGAAAGTTGGAAAATTATCAAAAAGGCATGTCAAGCATATTAAATTTGTGCTTTGTGTAAAAAGAATGAATGAAAAGTCAATTACTTATGCATTCAATCATTTCAAAGCAAGTTTGATATAAATTAGATCAGATTTTATGTGACTGATTTGTCTTTTTCAATAATATATACGACTCAAGTCATAAAATCTTCAGCTTTATTTTTAATACTTAATCAGACAACTCCTAAAATGAGTAAAAACTCAAACTGCATGTCAAGTCATTATTTTCCCTTTGCATTAACTTTTTTCATCTCGCATATTAACTGCGACAGAATTATGCACATGAAGAAAATTTTTTTTTTTACTTTTATATGGCGAATTAATGTCCCAGCTTCCAACATTTATGAAGTACCATTTATTAAATATTTTCATGCTAGAGAAAAGAAAGCACTTTGAATTAGTGAAATATGCCTTATAACCCTAAGGCAGAAAAAAGAAGCCAGATTGGAACGCCCTGGGATGCACCGATAACTCACACAGGAAATGACCATATTGTTGCTTGGAACTTGTTGAGCTATAGAAAAGCTCCATCATTCCTCTCATGTTGCCACTTGTTATTTATACTGTGAGTAAATTGAGCACAGGGAACTTTTATTTACCAATTTTGATCACTTCTAAAGGGAATTTGTTTTTATTTTTCCTTCTTTTTGTGGTTTCCCAGTAACTCCCACTCCTTTGTTGCCTAAATTTATGATTGTTTAAATAAATATTTGCATTTTTTGCTGTCAATCAGATGCCTACTTAAGTATTGACTTTTAGTCGGAAGTTGGGTCTGATGCGAATGAGCAAAATCAGGCACATTTACAGTAAGGTTAGAAAATCTCTTTCACATATCCCCAATTTAGAAAATCAGTATGTATCTGCAATATGCAATTCCATAATCTAATCATTTTAATTTTAATCTATTCATCTTTTATTATTCTTATTTTGTCTTCTTGGTTACTCCTTTAATTCGTTGTTGCAAACTTCAGCTTCTACGATTTTGCCAGAAATACAATTACTCCTTTGTAGTCCTTTACTGCCTGATGTCGTAAAAATGTCACAAACTAAAAGTTACAAATGTTTTCTCAACATGCCTCAAATTATAAGTATGAACCAGCATTGTTCCTTCCTTGGCTACACTCTGACGAAAATCAGATTGATACCAATTTCAACAGAAGATCGAGTATCACACTCCTCAAAACTTTTAATATCATTTTCTTTCCACTTTGCAATAATAAACAAGTTTTTGCTTGGCTGTCGTATGAAATCCCAATAAAATAAATTTGCTTTTGGCCTGCGATTTGACAAAACGTTAAGAATTTCAGGGAGATTTCAGCTAGTCACTGTTTTCTGCGCAGCACATTGTAACTTAGTTATACATACATTTGTAAATAAAACATTGTAAATGATCAATTTAATCTGTCTTTCCTGGTTGATTTAACATCTTCACCTCGCTTAATTGAACAACTATCTACCCTTTTACGAAAGCAGTGGCGTGTGCAGATTCGCTGACTGGCTTCTGCTACTCGAGCACAAAAAGGAAAACAGAGAAAATAAATTGTATTTTTCAAGAACTGTCTAAGCTGTTGGAATAATACATTCAATTTGATCCACTTAAGAGTTTGCACACACACACACACACACCACACACATTTTTTTGGGACCACGTCGGCATCACATTGCGTTAGCATGGTAATGAACCAATCCTTTTTCATCAAACAAAACCTGATCCTGGTCCTAAAGTGCTCTTGTTTTGACGTGAGTGAAGTCAATTGAGCCAGTTACATTTGGTAAAGTGGACACTGCTGCAAAGTGAGCATTAATAGCTGCTTGTTCAGCAGCTTCATGACAGATCCAAATGTACCAGTCAGTGGTTCGTTTCAGCTGCTTGAATATGAAATGGCAGATGTACTCTATTATTCATAAAAAGAGGACTGATGCAAAGCAGCAGAAAAGCTGAGAAATCCAAACCTATTAATTTCACATATTAGCTCACTTGGAATTCCAGGCTTGATAAAGACTGATGATGAAGAGTATTTTTAGGATGTTTTTCAAGCTGCTGATACACTTTATTTTTCTGTCTTGTCACGCTTGTTGAACTCAATTTTGTGAAGCATTAACTCCTGTGAAATGTGTATTTTTCATAATCTTTCATAATGTTTTATGCGCTGCATCGAAATGTCCCAACTTTTTCTGTATTCTCTGTATCAGTGAATCAGACAGATTCCAGTTGAATCTTGTTATCAAATGATGTGCCAAGTTGCGTTCATTTTTCAAATTGGTTTTTAAAAAAGTCTCTCACAGGAAACCCAGCTAACTGCACAGAGTTATTGACTTGCAGCATTCACCCCTCCTGGATGAGCATGTAGCGACAGTGGACGGTCAATTGCATTGAGCTGTTGACTTTGCAACAATCCCTCATATTGATCATGCACTCGGCGATAGTGGAAAGAATAAACTCCCTTCAAATAAGAATAAACCTCAAACAGAACATTTATATCCTATATTTGACCAAGAATAATACACTGAAAACTTTACCTTGTAGTTAAAAACACTGAAAGCCAGACTTGGTTACATCGTTTACCCAGTTACAACTTTTCAACTCTCTTGAGGCTCCAGCTACTTTAGGTTTTTTTTATGCAGATATGTTTTCTTTTGTTTTTTAGAAAAAAATATGTGTATCTGTTGCATATGTGGGATTGAAGTGGAAGACTGCAAAAACACAAAATCTTACCAAGTATTTTTTTTGTCTAGTTTATTATGCAAATATCTTTGTACACTTGAAATAAATGAAATCTAACTGGGAAGCAGCTTTTCAGGAAGAAAAGCTACTACTGCTTGTTTATAGTTAGTAACACCATACTATTTTTGAAAAAGTACTTCATTCATTGGTAGATTATTTCATTTACTGCTCCATTATTGGTGTAGTTTCTAGCACAAAAACATTTAAATCATACATTTACACCACACATAATGTTTTCAGTTTTTTTTTAATCCATTTTAGCCCCGTTTTCCAACATTTTATCAGCTGCATTTTCTTTTCTGTCTTTTCGATAAATCTCTTCCTAGGTTCATCAAATGAGTTGTAATCTCTATTAGTGCTCAAGTCAGATTATTTTACAATTTTCGTCTTGGCTTTGAAACCCTCCACCTGCCGGGTCAAATTCAATCCAAATGCACTACCCCATCATTTCACCCTGCCCCACTTTTAAAGCCATGAAAGGCCACTCTTTTAACTGTGAATATCTCTCACAGAACCTCTCTCTTTCCTGGCGGTTTCTAAGACCATATTTCATCTGTCAGTTCATATCCAAACCTGAAGGAAGCCAACTGGCCTTTCTCAATCACCGCGTTCAGCCAGAAAGCCATAGGGCTCTCTATCAGCGGCGGTCCCAGCCAAGAAAAGTCACACTAGTTTCTCTTTGTGTGCCAGAACAGCAACAGGCCATATGCACATTGTGTTTGTGGTGAATAAGGAGAAAAAATAAGTTACACAGCTGCTTGGAACTACAGTTACAATTCGTATTTAAACTTTTCTCTGGGGCTATATTGGGTTGAATCAAACTAAGCCAAGAAAGCCATTTGGAAAACATAGAACATGTTAACAGTATTGCTCTCAATGGAGCTGCGGTCCTGTGAGGGTTTATCTGCCTGCACATTCGTCCTGCTTCAATGTCTGGTATAGATTTTTTGCCTGAAAATCCTCATTGATGTGTCTATACACACAGTCTCTGAAGCCAACTGAGATAACCTCAACTGAATCTGATCCTCTCTCTCTGATAACTCTCTCTAAATACCCAGAAAAGCAGTGCGATGAAAAACAAACCGACATTGCTAACGGTGATGACGAACTACCTACCTGCAACAAGGCGCTATCTCCTCAATATCTGCTGTAATGAGTCAGCATACCACATGCAAAAGGTCCAGAAAGGCCGCCATAATCTGATGACCTAACGCATGTTATGGCATTTTCATATATTCCACTTGGTGGACTGTTTGTTTTTATCTGTTTTCACTTTAATCAATTCTTCTGCCACAGTCCCCCAGGCAACTAAATGTTGGGCAGCGTGCCTGGATTCTGGTCCAGTGACCTGACTTTGAATAATGATCTCTTAGAGCTGCATGCAGATAAGACCAGTTGGGAACATACAGTAAGGATTTATCTGGCCAGTCAAATGGGAAGGAGTAGTTTGCTCAGTTGCTGAGTTGCAACCAAGTAAGGAAATGTGTATATTTCTTCATCCTTCTTTTGCAGGGAGGGGGTGATGTTGCAAAATCCTATTTGTCTGGGAGTCATTTGTTAGGATTGTTATCCAGTCATTCAAAATTGGTGAGAGAAAGTCGGGTGAATCACTGTCGCATGATGCAGGTGAAATTTGCGCTTTCAATTAAATGACTTACCATAAAAAATATGTAAGAAATGTAGTTTAATTTCGCAGAATAAACCTTTACCACTATTTGATTTCTAAGAGTTGTGTGTAGGTTAGGGATACGAAAAAGGGATTGAAATAGAGGGATTTGGGTAAAGACAACTGAACAAAATGGGATTGTTTTGATTTATTAAATGGGGTTTTCTGAACTTTCAAAATAAAAGAAGTACAATACTTTTTTTTTTTGCTAATGTGTAAGTGCACCACGTACATTAAGTAATCCCAAATTTGAAGAAATAAAGAAGTTTTCTTTATTTCTTCTTTGCCGTGTTGGTTGTTTGCTGGCTAATGCACCAATTTAATTTAATAAACCCAAGTGTTTACAGATACATTTTATTTGAAAACTTTTCCTTTCTTGTTTGTTCAAATTATGAGACATGAAGAAATGTAGATGTTTATATTCTGTTTGTTTTAACTTTTAATCCAGAGCTGTAAACTGACTAAAGGGTTTTAAATGCTAGGAAGCGAGTATATGAATGAAAATCAACACAAAACATCTTTGTGAGTTTGTAGATCTTGATCAGATTTTTTTTTTTTAAATAGCGAATCAGGGTGAAATCTGATTGGGTCTAGGATTCCATATGAATTACAAGCGATCCTTTTACATCATGCATATGCAGCTAGCAAGACTGACTTTATGTCAGCTGTACATCTGTTTGGGACACAAAATCCAATGCATGAGGCATCCCGATTGGTGTCGCATTCGTTGTGCTGTGTAACCTAACAGAGGATGTAGAAAATGCCTACTTCACCTTCTGTGTTAACCAAAATCTAACACTTTTTGGTAAGTAGGTAAAAAAAACAATGTTTTCATTGTTTGAAAACATTTTCCACCTAAAGCTAATAGTCTGGCTAACTAAGTAGCCTGTTGTAAACATGGCAGCATTTAGTCTATTCAGCTATTTTAATCCAGAAAAATGCTTAAAATATCTTCTTGTTTTGAGTGAAATTCCTATTTTGGGGTTGTATTAAGTTTGATTTAGTATGTACAGCTGTAAGTGTGTGTGCGATTCCGACCAGTGTGTGACGTTTGGACTAGTACCAGCAGAGTTATGCATGTTTCAAGTACATTTTACAAATTAGCGGCTGTTGTTGAACTCCCTCTGCAAGGCATGCTTGACATGTTTCCTCAAGTTGTTTGCATTTTGAAGTTGTATAGAAATTATGCAATATATATGCAATGACAAAGTAGAATGGTTTATATGAACTAAAGTTCTTTTTTCATTTCCCTCATTTAGATGATGCATATTATTACTAATAATTGTTATAAAGTACTTGTTCATTCCTGTTCAGGGTTATGGAGCAGGAAGATTGGATTCCGTATTGTTTACCATTCATAGACGTTCCTCCTTTTCTACTCAATAAATGGATTGGCAAAACGTTCAGTTGAACTAGCAACTAACCAACTTGCCTTGTTTTCCAGTCACCCATGAACAGCTATCATTTGGAGATATCAGAACTTTGGTTAGTAACGTATGGTAAAGTAACAGACACCTATAAAAACTATGCTGAAACAAATATTTCCTGAATGCAGCAAATTCTCATAACCCATTGAAACACAATCCAATTTGAAATTATTCACCTGTTTTTTTGTTGTTGTTTTTTTTCAATCAAATTTTGACAGCCGCAATCATATTATCTATCATGGCCACAACAATCATCTATATTGTTGTTGGATATTATTAGACAGCACCAGACTACTGTGGCTGTCAGAGCCCGAGGTGTTAACCGGTGAAAATACAGCGAGTTAGACAGATGTAATGTTTAGAGGGGGCCTCAAGGTTTAAAATGGCAAATGGGATCAATTTACCTTCTCTGTTGATGCCTACATGCTGCTTAGATCCACCATCTGACAGCTGTCCTCCCAGGCTTTGATACAGGATGGGTAGAGAGGCCAGGAGTGAAGAAAAAAAACCGGAAGCAAACAAAGAAGCAAAAGTGAGATTGTTTTCTATAAGAGACTTGAGAAGTGTGTGTGTGTGGGGGGTGTGTGTGTGTGTGTGTGTATGATCGACAATGTTTTGCTTTCAACCAGCCGGGGGAGAAATAGGATGAGACAAGTGTACAGTACGCTTAGTCGTATGTGTGTCTTTGTGTAGCTAGGAGACAGTCCCCATGGAAATCGATTAAACCGAGCAGTGAGTCAAGAGAGCGGAAGAGAGGACAAGACAGTGTGTGTTCGTAGAAGTCGGATTGTGCTCTGCAGAAGAGCGACACTGATGTGATGAAGCTTTTTGATCCGTTGATTCTCGTCTGTACATGCGTGTGATTGTACCAAACCGAAATCATGAATTCCACCTGGAAGTTAAATAGATTTCACAGTAGTGTTTATCGTAAATGAAACAGGACAAAAATGACAGTACCTTATTTCCGTAAAAAAAAGGCAAAAGCTAAGATCAAAATAAAAGGTAGTCGACCCCTCAGCAACACAAATGATATTTACATAAACGCTTCACAGGTGAATATGTGGCTGGTCGGGAAAAGCAGAGGAGGGAAGAAGTCTGTGGTAGCTTCATCTTATGTCATCATCTCTTAGGTAACCGATCCATTTCAGTCGGTCGTCTGGGGCCACCAATCATAGAAAGGAAGCTGCAGACTCAGGTTTACATTAAAAAGAAAAGCAGCCCCTTTAACTCAGTAGTCTGCTGAATCAGTGATTTTACAAAATTAATACAAATCCCTCGTTTTATTGTCACATTTTCTAATATTGCAGCATTTAAAAATAATTTTCAGAGGCAGTTTTATGTGATAGGCCAGCTGTAACTGTGAAGTGAAGGAAAAGAGATACAATGTGGTAAGAATCTGTTTCCTCCGAGTCAATATGGTGTAGAATCAACTTTTTGATCAATGTCTTAGTGAGATGGAGGGAATTTGCCAGCAGCAATTTTCAAGACTTCCTACAAAAGGATAGTGTTATTGATTTGAGTAGGCTTTTTTTTTTTTTTTTTTTTTTTTTTTTTTACAAATATTGAGCTTCAGCTGTATGTGTCAGATTGTTCCGTTGTAATTAAACATGAAGCAGGTGTGTCACCCAACACATTACCCCAGTTTCACAACCTCTAACATGTTTTCTTCCAGTATTGCCATTATGTTGTTCCTTCCATGTTTTCTAATATGTCCTTGTTAGTTTCCCTATCCCTGTTGAGACAAAGCATCCCCAAGACATGAAGCTGCCACCACCATGTTTCATTATAGCTCAGAGTTGATGTTCATTGTTGCATTAAAACAAAAGCGGCTTCTTTTTTTTTTCCTCTCTGTGTTTGCAGTGCTATTTTTGAGTGTTGGTAAAGAAAAACAATCCAATATAAAGTCCTGGCTCTGTATAAAGTTTACTGCAGAAAGTATTCTCATGGTAAAAGATCAAAAAGATCAAGTCAAAGATTGCAATTAAGAGCTTGGTGTGTTGGGCAGCTATTGTTTGTAGTTGGCCTTACTCATTTCTGGTTCAAAACATATTTATAGACATCATGTTCTATGCAACTAACTGATTAATTTGCATGTAGCAACCACTCCAAGATAAGACTCAGCTTGAAACTGGGTCTTGGAAAGGGTCAGAAGACAAAGTGGTGCCTTCTAGGGAGCTGTATATGTTCATATAATCTAAAAGCACTTTGTTTCCGCTATAAGTACAGTATCAGATCCATGACTGGACATTAAAAGTAAGTGAATCTACAGAGGGGGCATAATGAGTTCTTTGACGATGAATAAATAATACAACAGCAAAAGAACAATCTCAATTTAAGTCCAATTTGTTCTATAAAAGAGCAGGGCAATGCATTATTTATTCTTGAAATGTAATATTAATGCAGGTTAATGAATAGAGTGGCCACAGGCTATTTTAAAAGTTGAAATGTACAGAATTTCCCCACTTTTCATAATGACCACATTCGTATATGACTTTCCATGTCATCAAAAAAAAAGAAAATTCTGGAAGAAGTCAATCATATTTAAGACACCCAGAAGGGCCAAAAACAGATTCTATTACATCTATTTTCAGCGTACATCAACCGAGACTCCCTCGTGGGCGACGTCGGATTTAATTCAATTTTGCATGAGCAGATAAGATTTAATAGGGGAAATCTTCTACAGGTATTATGTGCAGAATTTGTGCATGGAAAAAGTGAAAGATTCACAATTTAAGTAAACCAACTTCAAGCCTTTATGACTGAGTTGTTCCCATGATGGTGTCGAGGTTCAGTACCATAAAAAGTATTTTCCACCCCAGTGATCTCATCTGTTTGTTTTTTTTGTCACATCTGAGATCAGTAAACTACTTTTAAAACAAAATGGAGATAACTTTAAGAAATACAAAAAGCGGATTTCAAATGAGTTAATTTTCTAAACTTAGTTGGTTGTGTGCAAGTTGAACTGTCTTTAGGCTTTTGGAAAAATGTCTCCTCTTTGCGGGATAGTTTTAATGAATTGTTTTTCAGCAGTTTTGGGTGACATGACAACATCTCAATCAGATGTTAAGTTCATAGTAAGATTAGGTAAGATTAGGTAATTTAACTTAATTTTATTTTCCTTGAACAATTCTGAGGGGGACTTTCTGGTGTATTTTTGACCCTTGTCCCACAACATGTGGTTAATGCCTGTCTGACGCTTTGAAATTGGCCTCTGTCTCTTTTAACCTCTCATCATGTGTAGCAGTTTTTATATTTAAAAATGCCACATAGTGCCATTTTATAGGACAATTATAACTATGTTAACTTCAGTTATAAAAAGGGTGCATATATCAAATTCGACTAAAAAGAAAATTGTCTTCATAATTTAACACCTTGAATTTGTGCCTGTCTCTCTTTAAAAACTCAGCTTTCTGAAACTTTGCCTTCAGGAAGTCATCACATCAATCCTCTATTAAACACCTTTTACCGCTCTTGCACTGAGAATTAGCTCAGCTAATGTCCAGTTCCACCTGGTGTTTGCAAATTGCTTCTGGCTAGTCTGAAGGGGCAGAGTGGAGTGCAGGAAAAGGCTGCTCTGTGAGGCGGAAGCTTGGAAACGTCTCAAAGGTGAAGCTGGATCCAACAAGGTGTTCCACAGAGCTTTATCTGCCACGGGAGATAAAGGATTTCTCGACATGCATGAAATAATCAAACGTACTAAAGGTACGTTTTTGATAACATAACATAACGCTCAAAAAGGATGATTTTATATAATAGTGTTTTTAATGAAAAGCTTTGAGTCTTCCTTCAAAAAACTTAGCTTGTAATGTGGCTGCATACAAAAAGAAATCAATTATTCTCAGTGGACTTGCATTTCTTTGAGCAGTTAGGGTTCGTTTCAGTCTGCGTCCTCACTGTCACATCTACTAACTGGCTCTCGTGCAGCCGTGCACTTTTCTGCTCTTTTTAAATAAAACAACCCAGTTTGATGTCTTTGTTGGAGAAACTGCACTTGTGCTACAAGCTGCCTGCTGTCACTTAATCCAAGTTTTAACACAGTTAGAAGGGGAAAAAAATCAGCATAACACCTGTCACCATTTACAACTCATGACTTGTAGTCAGTGGCAGGCTGGTAGAAAATGCTTGGCATATTTGGCCCGATTTTAATCCGTCATGTTTTGGAAGCTTAAGGGACAGATGCTGTGTACCACCTTTAATTGGTGACTTCCATCTTGTTAAATTACAAAATATGTTTTCAAATGTTAATTAGCACATGGCTTATAGTAGTATGAGTGTGGAGTTGGGGTGGGGGAGGACTCCTCTAGGAATATGTCACATATGGTGTTGATTGAACTAGAAATGTGCCATTTAAGCCCTTATCTGCTATCTAAGATACTTTTTATCCTATTTTTAGCATACTGCTTAGATGACTAGCATACAGTAGAAACCAGAAGTATACATACATCAAATATGAAGACAAACACCGTTAGACTCAATGTATAAAACCAAACTTCTGTTTTAAGTTACTTCAAAGGGAAGTATTATGTGAAATCGACTTTTTTTTTTTTAGCTTTATATCAAGTTATAATGTTAGTCTCTCGTCAAAAACATACCTGGAGTGCAGCCTTGATTCGTTCATGCATGTTTGAGAAATCTTTTACTCTTCATGGTAACCATTCAGCTGTGCAAAACACCTGGCTGGAGCCAGAAACCACTACGAGACATTTCCAAGCTTCAGCCTCACAGAGCAGCCCCACTGAGCTCCTTCAGACTAGCCAGCAGCAATTAGCAAACACCAGGTGGAACTGCACATCTTCTGAACTCATTATAAGATCTACTTCTCAGTGAAATGCTTGTAAAAAAAACAAGTTGTTAAAGGATTAATAGAGGAGGGATGTTGGGATGACTTCCTGAAGGCGGAGTTTCAGAAAAAGCAGAAGTTTTTAAAGAGACAGAAGCCCAATTCCAAGGAATTAAATTGCAAAGTTAACGCCTTGTCATATTGTAAAGTTAAGTCATATTTGACATATACAACATTTTTATAACTGAAGTTAACATAGTTACTTGATTGTGCTGTAAAACGGCACTGTATTCCTGGAAAATACGTAATACGGTCACTTTAAAATTACCTAACTCTAATATTGAGAGAATACATTAGATTTATTTATAAATGTTTTCAAAATCAGAAGTTCACATACATTTCCTCATTTTCTCCCCTTTGCATTGCCTTTTGAACTATATGACTTTGTCAAATGTTTTGGGTTTTAAGAGTTCTACCCGTTCCTGCCTCCATGTTCTCTCCTCAGCTCCTGAGCTGTGCTCACGTCATTTGTTGTAAGAGTTAAACAAAACCCTACCACGCTGTCTCCCCCATTTGAACTTCCTATTTCAGAGGAGAAAAGGCAAACTGAGCATTATCACCTTCCCTCTGGCAATATGTTTAGCGCAAGGCCTTGGTGCCGACATATGGGCTCAGAGAGCTCCATTAAAGTCAACAGATGGGGAAAGGCTACAGCTTTTCCTTTTTCCGCACACCTCAAAGCATAACTCGGCATAAAGAGTCCCTTTGGAGGATCCTGTCCAAGGTTACGCAGTGCCTCCATCCCTCCACGGACTCAGCCATTTTTCTCCTCAGCCACAGAGCCGGCAACATTGCTGAAGACTCATATTTGGCACAAAGCTTGAACCAACATCTTCAGCGTTTGCTGAATAGACGTTTGAGGGGATGAAACAGAAAATGCACAGTTGGATAGAATTAAGAAAACATAGCAATGCGGAACTTTCTTTCCCCCCCCTGCACACCTGGAGTTTTACTGGATTGTGTTTGTGCGGATGGGTGTGTGTCCGTGGATGCATCTGTGTGTGTCCATGTTCTAAAGCCCATCTATTTAATGGAAGCCATTCTTTGTCTATCACTGAAAGGCATGGCTGCTGTCCCAATCCCCCTAAATGTAGTTTCATGCATGGGTGGAACTAATTATTATGCATGTGCACACATTGCCAGTTTCCAAGGAAAAAGATGGGGGATACTGTATTAGTGGGCGAAAAAGAAGGAGGCTTCCTAAATTAGACAAGAAAGTGACTTTGAATGAAAAAATACATTAGGGAACCAGTCATTTGTAGATGTGCAAAAAAAGTGGAACTTATGAACGTAAAGACTGATGCATGAAAAAAATGGTTTGGCAAATTTAGGAAGCATTTGAACACATCTTTGTATTTTAAAGAATGTTCTTTTTAATCAGTTAAGAATTTAATATTAGAAATTGTTGGATTGTTACAGGAATTTCTGTTTGGAAGGTTTTGGCTTCATGGTTTTGAGGTTTCCGTGTCAAAACTAACATTACATCTACAAGCTTTACTGGAAATAAACCAGTCATGTGCATCTTGGTTTATGGCACAAAACTGGTATTTATATAGTTTAATGTTTTAAAGAGCTTCTTAGGAGATTACCGCCTTTATGGTGATATACTTTTCTTCAAAATCTTAATACACTGGCTTAAAAAGGTAGTCAAACTTTGAGGTTTAAGCAATTTTTTAAAAGAAATCCAAAGTTCAGTTCACTTAGGAATTTACATCAGTTTAAGCAAATTAATGCATAGTAATTGAGAAGTGGAAGAAAAACTATTCCTACTTTACCAGACATTTAAAATAGAAATCAGAAAGTATTTTTTTCATACTTTGGATTATTATTAGTTATTCATGTGATGGTCACCAAGCGAAAGTTCAGATTTAATTTAAAGTGAGAATATGTGGCAGCACTTGGACATTTATCCGACTTAACTTCAGCTATTTAGCAAGAAATGGGCAGAAAGTTGTGCTAAAATGTAATTTTTATAAAATATTGACTTCTTATCCATTTTGCATACTCATTCAGGAGGAGAGATGGCTGCAAAGCCAGTCTCTCAGTACTTCCGTCTGGAGTTCCTTTAATATAAAAACACTTCTCGCAATACAAGTAATAAACTGAACCTGACTGCATTGAAAAACAGAAGAAATCAGACTTTTTTCTCAGAATTTTGAGAATGAAATTGGATTTATTTTTCTTTATTTCTTTGCAGTAGCCATAATCTTCTTCTGAATGATCAAATGGTTTTTGAATTAACAATAATTCTGCATATCCGTTTTTATATAGCCTGGCATAATGGCATTATTAAATGATTTTCTAAGTAACTCTTTATAGCAGGCTCTTGTAAGCAAGTCACTTTTGCACTGCCGTTCTATCAAACATAATGATGGCTGGATCTTTTGCTGCTAACAGCCTTGATGGTTTAACAATATTTGGCTCACAGAATCCAGCATTTATTACCTCCAAACAGAAGCTGAAACTGGGACTCATCTGAGGGAACATATGTCCGCATGTCTTTCTGTCCAGAAACGATGAACTCCAGTGCAAAGGAGTCACCTGTTTCACTGCAGAACTGTTATACGGCTTTCTACTTGCGTAATAGAGTGAAACGTCATGTTTCTGATTCTGAATCTTCAGTTTTGATGCCGTAATCTTCTGCTCGCTGAGGTATTTCAGCATCAATGTGAGATTTCTGGTTCAGTTATTCTTTGCATGCTGCTGGTGTCCACTTGAAAAGGAGAACTGTGGACCAAAAAACTAGCCACATAGTGGAGCAGTATGAAAGAAAGAAATAAATAATCTCACATCTCGGAAGCTCAAGCTGGTGGCGTTCACACCGCCTGCAGAATAATTATCAGGTGACGCGAGCAGAAGTGCCACCTGGACAATAAAGAGATGTGTTGAGAATCAACAGGTACTGTTCACAGGTACTTTTTGCAGTCCAGTTGGCCGACCTGCCGATGCTTTTTACCAGAAAACACTGGCAGATTGTTTGAATGTTTTCCAGCAAAGAAATAAATTAATTAACAACTGAATTTGGGCAGATTTTAATGGTTCCATATCGATAGAGTCCTCACAAGGACTCTATCAACTGTACAATAAGTTAAATTAGTCTGATAAGGTTGCTTTGGTGGCATATATGAACGTAATTTTTAGTAGACCCACAATTCTGTTGTGAAAAATACTTTTTGTTGTTGATCTTTGCTCATAGCCATCATAATCAAAATTCAACTATTGAGTGAATTTTCTCAAAACAAGTTGAGCTTTAATTCTGAAGTCGAACTATTGAGATAAATCAGCCTCCTCATGTTCTTATTCTTCAAATTCAGCTGATTTCCTATTGTAATGTGAACATTTAGACATGAAATCTTGCTTTCCTTGGAAATAATATTTTATTTGCAGATAATAGAGGAAGAAGACTCATTATCACAATACTTTTGGCTGTTGTGTGATGTCTTTGGTTACAATATAGTTCTGAATTTCAACACAGGGCAGAAACTTTGGAAGAACATCCTCACGTTTTTATGTATTTTTCTGCATTAAAAAATAAGGAGACAAAAACCCCAAATGTTTTGAAAAAAACTAGGCTTGTACAATTTTAGAAGTTAAAGAAAAAAAAAAGGTAAATCACTCATGATTTCACTTTGCTTTGACATTCTTTTCCTCCTTAAATAGTGAAACCATAATTTGCTTCTGCCTTAGTTTTGTTCAAATTTGTACAATGGTCTTAACAGAAGATCCAAAGGACATGAGAAACTTGTAAAGGAACAAATCCTCTTTTACACACTGAAAACTGTATACTGGTCTGAGTTCATGTTCAAAATCTTCCTTCTGTATGCATTAGTGCTGGAAAAAAAAACTAAACCTCCCACACCAATAATATTCTGTCCAAATACAGCTACCTCTTCTTCCTTAGGAGTGGGTGGTAAATCACAGCGTTAGGTTTTTAGCACTGAACCTGAGAAATCGCCTGATGAGCAACAACTGACAACTACAGCTGTTAGACAGTAATTTGGCACAAAATTGTAAATTGTGTGCACATCTAGTGCCGGCATGTACACTTGTAATGAAACTGAAACCAGTTGTTTGAGTTTAGCAAAAGTACATTCGCACAGGAAACGGCTGAACGCTGTACAGAGAGGAAAGGTTAAAGATGGTGGAGAAAATGTAATACGGACACAATTATTTAGGTAAATAATTGCTTCATCTTTGACCCACTAAAAATAATTTTCATACTGTTACTAAAACAGAAGACAGCTGTTTTTGTCTGAACATTAACAAACATGCAGTAAAAGAAAAGTAATTCTGTACTGCTTTGTTTCCCACCATCTCTTCTTAATTTTGATTTCAGAATTGGCTCAAACCTTTTCTAGGGCAAGGTATGAGTGACATGCTGTTAAATAAATTAGGTTTGGAGCTGGCTGTTTAAAATCCTTTCGATTTGTCTTTCTTTTTTACCGGAACTCATTTGGCCGTGTTGTGGGAAAGCAAAAAGAGGAGCGACGGCAGATTGATGGTTAATTTCACACAGAGCTAAAGCTCTGGCATTTATGTTCTGTTCATTTTCCAGTTTGACTGTCAATTAGATTCAAGTTATTGACGTAAATTCCTTACTTTTTAAAAATTTAGGACACCAAAGCATATACTGCTGCTGCTTCTACGCCACATGTGCTTAATTCTCAGAGAAAAAAAACAAACAGATGAAAACGTGTTCAGGAATAACTGCTGTGCTAAACCTCTATATGTTTTTAAGTTGGATTTACTATATGTTCAAATGGCTGCACTCTTTACAATCGAACACTCCCAAGACTTCCGTAAAACATTTAGATGTCCTTTGACAAACTAAGATTCACCTATAAGTGTAGCTCCTAGGAGATGACAACATGAAGAGGATGAACTGCTGTGTGACCAACTGTCTTCAGATATTTAAAGTCAATTCTGGTTGCATTCGTGGAGATATTGTTATCTCTTCTAGGGTTCCGTTACTCTGAGATATTTTTTCAACAACTAAGTCCCCTGAATGTTATAAACCGAGCGATAAATGAAAGCATGTGAAGTTTTCTGCTGATAATGATGCTAATTATTAGTACATGTTTGGCTAATGAGGGTGTAGCTGCACAACAGTGATGTTTTTTTTCTTACCTTCAGTCATAGAGGTTGTCTCATTGATGGGGGGGGGAGATAAAAACAACAATAAAACAAGCAATTAAGAAATTTGACTCAATTAAATAAGCTTATGAAATAAAACAAGACCAAGTTTTCTAAGAAGAATTTGCTTCCTTGTCCCAAAGGAATCAAATGTAGATATAAAAAGAATATAAAAAATATGTCACTTCACTCAAGCTACAGGAAATGTGTATACAATTAGTTTTCCAACAACAAGATGTTGTTTTGCACCAAAATGTCTTTTAAAGCTAATTCCACACTTGTACGCTGAAGGAAAGTAAAAAATGATATACAATCAGTTTAATTTGGTTCAAACACTGAAGGAAGAAAAAGGCTCTGGTCTGGCATATTTTTAGTACGCCCATAAAATCAAATTTTGGATTGGATGATTATGCATCTCATTTAATAAAGTAACTTGTTGACATTTATTGACAGAAGATGTTAAAATTAAAAACAGAGAAACAGCACATTTTCTTGCCTGAAAAACACCAGGCTAACCAATAAAACCCATTGGCACGTTGGTGCAGGTACAGTCATCTGTCAACCTCTCAGCTTTAGGTTGAGCATTTCCTTGAAGGAAAAATTCCAATTCACAAAATCCTGAAATAAACAAAAAACTTATTTTTAATGTAGAAGCTGTTTTTGGTAAGTGTTGAGAAATCCACCGTAGTCACATTGCTACTTTCACAAATCTTCCTGACATTTTGCGTGCAGAGGTCTTTGGCGAAAGTAAGAGCGCTCTCTCCATCTTTTTTCTGTGTTGCCAGTAAAAAGCCACATATCCATTCAATGTATTCCCATTTAAAAGGTCTTTTCTCCCAAGAAACAGAGATGCACTGCACTACAGGCGCCTTGTTTTGTAGAAATGCTGTCTCAGTTCTAGCCTTTCAACAAAAGGCTTTCTTCTCACCACTCTTCCATAAAGGCCAGATTCGTGGACTGCAGGACCAATAGCTTTACTGCAGCTCTCTCAAAAATACCACGGACCTCAAGGCATCAGGATAAGAGTGACAAAGTACAATTTCACGCCACATGTTGCCGATTTTATCCTTCCTCTACTTTGTATTGCTCTGTCACATAAAGCCACAAAAGTACATAGAAGTTTGTCATGACAAATGTAACCTCAAAAGACCTTGACATACACACACTCACATCACGTTGTTAATGCAGACCACATTCATGCAGTCTGATACAGCAGAGCTGGTGTGTTTGCAGAGTAGACAAAATCAGCAGAGGCACATAAACCAATGAGTGCCTCCTCCTCCACAGCATTGTTATGGTCATCAGCGTCTCTCATCAACACTGCATCTTAGACTGCCAAGTCTCTAATGCAAATGTGTGTTGTGAGTCAATAAGCAAGAAAGTAACTCTGGTCGCCAAGGAAGAAGTAATCTCTTGGTGGCTGGAACACAGTTCCCTTCAGTAAGATCATTTTAAAATTCTGGTTGAGTTTGTCTCAATATAATGAGTTCTGGTGATTATTGTGAAGCATTTTGCAATTTCTTACGATATTAAAGTGACATCTAGTGCACTTCAGTTAACTCCATTCTGTTAACTGAATGGTATTAAATCCATTTTTTTAGACTAATTTGTGGTGGTTTTAACTTTTTGGTGACTGACTCATGCAGCAAGACTGATTTTTGTCTGACATATAAACTGTCACATCTGTCTGCTGTTTGGATAACGTAAACCAAATTTAGTCCTGAAAGCAAAGGTAAGATGCATGGTGGGTTTTTTTTCTTCTTCTTCTTTTACTGGGTTATGTATTGGATGCGAAAACAAGACTTGTTGACAGCAGCATCTTTCAAAAATAGCCCAGAGGCCTGTCCAAGCAATTCTGTCAGCAATTGCTCAACAAAGTACTGCAAATGCAGTGTTAGTTTAACACTGTATGTATCACAATCCATAACCAGGGTTTAGTTTAGAAAAATACTCTTCAGTATACAAAGTGAAATCTGAAATACATTTTGTTGCAGCATCAGGACTGGAAAGATGTATTCCTAGTAAGAAACAAACAATATTGTGAAGACCAAGGAACACAGCAGACGGGTCAGTAACGGTGTTGTAGATAAGTTTGAAATAAAGTTTGGCTGCAAAGTTAAAAGGAAGAAAACTTGTTCAATGAAATACTACCCGCTTTGGTACATTTTGTCAACCATCAATTGGATATTTTTAAAGACATATTTAGTTGTTAGTCAATATATTACATAATACTCTTCCTATCCTTCAATAGTTTTATCAGGAACATTAACGCTTCTAAATAGAACCGGTTCAGAAAGGATCACTGGATCTTGAGGCATCAGCTACCGACAGTCTTTAGGTTTGTTCATAAGAAAATTATAGGAAAACATTTTATTAAAACAGTTGTAATGCTGCCCATGTCTGTCACCATTCAGTGGTAGTTGAAAACGTGCATGGAGGTTTATCTTCCAGCAGGACATCGACCCTAAACAGACTGCCCTGGCTGAACCATAACTTAAAGATGTACTAAAATGGCCCTGTCAAAGTCCAGACCCAAATGCAAGCAATAAAGTTTATGTTTTCGAATTCTCTCCATTCAATTTGACTGATCTTAAGACATTTCTTTGTAGCAACATTTTTGTTTGGTTTTCTTAGATATTGGTTTTTATCTCTTATTTATGTAGCTATTCATTTATTTAATTACTTGTATCCATTACAATTGATTTTGTTCCCGTTTTCTGCCCTTTACGATCTAAGGACATAAAGGGCATTATAAATACAATCTATCATTATTATGTTACTATATTGCAATGAGCTTCTTATGTTGCTGTAATTGCAGCAAATGATACTTTCACATGGTATTGTCTAAAGCAGCTGAGTAGAAAACCATGCTACTATAACATTTTCTTGAGTATATATCTACTTTATGCTGATTTAACACACAAAATTCACCTGCATTGTGGTTGCAGTGTGAAAAAATGCTAGCAAAATCATAATGGTACAGATGTGACTGTTGTGTGGAAAACAGTTGTACATATAATTTTTAAGGTTGTTGTCATCTTTACATGTGTTCATTGACAATGGATTGATATTTATTGACAGAGATTCTGAAATGCCTACCATTTCAAAAAGTATCAGCATTCTGAATGTGCCAAATGTTTGGCACATGTAGAAAATTTCAGGTTGCATTGTTTTGTTAAAACTCCAGGAAATGTAAGCATGGAGGAACATAGCAATGTAGCTAACCCCAAGAGCATGTTTCCCTTTATTTTATTTTATTTTTTTTGCAAATCCACTGCCCACGTTTTGGAAAATGCTTCCTTCCTGCAATTACTCCCACTTTCCGGACTAGGATCTGTCATCCAGCGGTTTGATTAAGACATTATATCGAGAGTTCATTCGGGCTCAACTGGAGGCTTTTAGCAAAATGTCAGAGAAATGTCAGCATCACTAAAGTTGTCTGATCTCTGTTTATGTAAATTGCATGTAGCTTGTTTTTTTTTTGGAGAAGTTCTCTTCTTCTGTTTGACGGGCGAGTTTATTCCTTTGCAAGACAACTATTGTCATACTCAATCCTCACACTCTGTGCTCTTTGTAGGTAGCGTAGTGCTTGGTGTTTCCACCAAGAATGCTTAGAAACATGGCAGATAGGAAGTTGTTTGAAAAGCCTTCATGAAGAAACGATAGAAGCGCCGTCTCTAATAACACTAAGATAATGTATTGTGAAAGGACAGATGGCAATAGGTGAGAGTGGGAAGTGTGGTAAGCAACAGAGTGCAGGCTGGTTAACCAAGCCTGACTAATTAACCAACTAATATTAGCTTGTCAGACTCTGCGTAAATCTGTTAATAGCAGAATGAAAAAGACTGTGCAATAATCATCTTCACTTAAAGCTGGAATAAGCACGTGTTGGATAGAGTTGTAAAGTTTGCTTTGGTACTCCAGCGGCTAAAAAAAGTTTAACAACTTGCTGTTTGAGCTGGCACTGGCAACCACGTTTGAGCATGAGTGCAATTTAATATCTTTAGCTGGGGAAAAAAATGGCTTATTGAAATGCTGAGATGGAACCTTGAGGGAGTTGAGTGAAACTGAATGAATAATCTCAATGTACAGACGGTATGTTGTAAAATCCTGGGGCATAGGTAGAATTTTACTAAATGTACTTTTTCCGTTCATAACGTTATCAAGTTCTGTTTAGAGATGAAAAGCCGCACAAAATGTGCCATTATTCAATCTTACACGGGACTTCCGTTCGATATTTCCACTCCATTCATGTGACCAGATCAGCTAGCGGGTTGCTGAGGTGTCCAATCAGAAAACCAGTGGGGATTTGCGAAGATGCTGCTGCTGCTGTGTTGTGTTTGAGCACATGAAGCCAGTCACACACCCATTGGTTTAGAAAATGACTCAGCCTGACCTTAGTCTCTTCTGACAGTATGTAGTAGCTACATGCCCTATAAACAGAACAATGGACCCAGCAGCTGGCAGGTAAACACAGACACTCCACTAAAGGTCACCCTATACTGCTCCTAACAAGATTAAGAATGATTCATGAGACCTCGGTCATGCTGTTTTACCCCACTGCAAGGAACACAGCTTTAGTTATTCATTGAGGAAGAATGACGATCTTGATATATTCTTGAAGATTTTTTGAGATTTGCTTTACTTGCAGGCGATCTGCTATCAGCAGGAATCTCGTACCGGAGTGTATTCACTGTGTGTAGCTGTTTAAAACTAGAAGCCTTCCTTCTTCTGCTGCAATTGATTTACATCCACTCTTAGTGCTCAGCTGAGCCAGACTTGTGGCTGTTAGGCTGTGTTTCAGTGCCTGTGTGCACACGAGCCTCTGAAAATATTGTCTTCCTATCTCTGCCTGTGTGTGCGTGTGTGTGGCTGTGCATGTCCTGTATTTGCATCTGTATGTATGAGCTCCGAGACTCCGGGCCATTTTATTATCTAAATGGGCTCAGGCAGCTCTGGGCTGGAACCAATCACAGCAACCTGCCATGATGGCAATCCTAGGGGACAGCATCTGCAAAATTTTCTCCACTTTTTCAACTCAAATGTGGCCCTTCTTTACTTTATATGCACATGAATCACCCAAATATGTTTAGTATATAACAACGGAATTCATGAAAGTGTCAAACAGAGGAACATCACCTGCATCCGAGCAGCCAGAGTCTGTACGGTTCCAAAAAGTTCAACTTCTGACCAGAAACACAAATCAGATTAAGGACATAATTATTCAAAATGGTAATTTGGGATTCAGTTTATGGTCATTAGTAGTCACTACTTCCTCCAGCAGACAGAAATGTTAGTTTTGCTAACAGCTAGTGGGTAGATTCCAGCCTTTTACAGGCTCATCTCAATAAATTCAAATATCATTGAAAAGTTTGCTTCTGTAATTCAGTAAAAAATTTAAACTTGTGCATAAATGAATTAGCGATATCCTTCAAGCTTTTGTTTTTGTTAATATAGATAATTACAGTGCACAGCTAATTAAAAACCCAGAATTCAGTGTCTTAGAAAATCTAAATATTACATAAGACCAATAAAAATGTACTTTTACTGGAGAAATTTCTTGGCCTGGACAATTATTGGGAACACTACTGAGTTGATATTTGTCCAGCGTACAGTCATTGACACCCTCAACCAAGGCTCAGTGCTAAAAAACTGTTTAAGAGGGCTGAATCTTAGCATTTCAATGGACTGAGAGGAATTAGTTATAGTAGAGAAAGGCCTTCAAGGAACACAACTCACAAGGTTTGGACTGCGCCAATAGTTGGGACTTAAGAGTCTCATCTCAAAGTCTGGCCTTTCTTAAATCTAGAGAAGCTATGGAATATTGTCCAGAAGCAGCAATGCATATGAGCAGAAGGCTGCTTCATGAAAAGCAGAACAGGAACTCATTGTCCTCATGTCAAGCTGCAGCTATACAGTGAATCATGCAAAAAGATAGGAATCTTTTATAATGATCACAAAAAATATATGTCTCTGTGTAATGAATCCATTCTTTACATGAGCTTCTTTAGAAAAATGACTGAACTTTGTTAGTGCTTAGACAAATTTCTATAAAAAAAAAAACACTTGCACTACCTTAAACATTCAATGACAAAAAACAAAGTATAGGTCTTTGCCAATCACAAAGACTTAGATTTCTACAATCATGGTAGATAATCTGACAGTGCAGAGAAATCCTGCAGGTACTTTAGAGCTGTGGCTTGATAATCATTTCACAGAAACATCATTTCTTGTCATTTGACCAATTCCATGTATCCAACACATAGACTTTTGTTGAATGGATATAGATTTGAGTCATTATGTTGCACCTCTATTAAACCAGCATCTCTTTTGCTTTCATGAAACGACTAAAAGAAGTGTGTAGCGTCTTTTCTGGTCAAGAATTCAAACAATACACTGAGCTGCTGACACTACCATCCCCAAAACTATTCTGCTATGCCAGGCCACAGCAGTCCTCATATCGTTTTATCCCTGGTTTATCCCCCACCAAATATTAAACGTCCCGTCTCTCATAATCCACAGCCTCTGTTTGTTTTATTATTTATAATTTTAAGAAGTGTGAATACGAAATGCAGCGACCTCATTACTCAGTCCAATTTTAAAGTGGTTTGAAGGCATCAGAAGTATGAAAGCTGATTTATATTCTCTATAAACACCTGAAAAGCTGTTACCTAGCTTCAAGGGACTTCCACATTATGCCATATTAGCAGCATCGCCATGACCAGGCTTTTATCTCAGAATATGAACCGAATCAGTGAAGGAATAAATGAATTAAGGGTTTTTTCTTCCTTTACATCTTTGCATCAATTAAGAATGGATTTGACACTAAATAGCTGAGCTTCTAAACTTTTCATGTGCTATGAGATGGAGATGAAATATTCCCCCAGGAAATACAGAAGAATGCAGCGGGATAAAAGCTTCCAAATACTTGGTTTGATCGGTAAACCAGGTCTGTGTTACTCTGTATGCTGTTGGATTTGCATATTTTGTGAAACAGTCATGGCGTAAACAGGACTCCAGACGACAACTTAAATGTTTGATTACACACAGAAGCTTAGTCAAACTCCGCTGATGCAAGTCAGTAAAGATGTTCATCTTAAAGTGTAATCCATTCCATGCAGCAGCTTTATTGTGTTCTTGAAGACGTCTCAGAAAATTTGCTTCTCTTGAGTTTACGCAGCTGTGTTTTTATTACAAATGTGCGTAAATCTTGGTCAATATACTGCTAATGTAAAAAAAAAAAAAAACAACTTTGCAATTGCAGTTGTTCCAATAAAAATCACATGTGAATAAGTTTGTTCACATGATAAGTCATCAAACAAAATGGCGTGCCGTCATTCGCCTACCACTTTCTGTTGTCTTCTTCATCTTTTCTGCCAGTGGTAACATCCAGTTGTTGATCACATGAGCTGAAAAAAGTGTTTCCATTGCAGTTTTGCAAAATATACTAATTCTGATACAACCTCATCGTGGCAGAAACAAGTTGTTGTTTTTTTTATTGGTGTGTTTCCATTAAGTAAATTTATTTTATTTTCAGAATTCCAATTTGCCCAATTACATTGTCAATGGAGGCGCATGAAAAGGAAAAATCATAACATGGATCTACTGAGGCAACATCCAGAGATGTCAAACAGGAAGTTGAAGAGTATCCATAAATGGACTTTCTAAATGAACAATGATTTTAGCTACACCAAACTGGTAACAGAACTGCATTATTACAACAAAGTTAATATTTTTGGAATGACCATTACAAAACTCGTATAACATCTGTAAACAGAGCTGGAAAGATGTGTGCAAGCAAAACTTTTGATCCATCACTTACAGTTTAAGATGAAATTCTACCAAATACTAAGGAAATGTATGCAAAAGGTTGACTTTAAAAGAAGACATTTAGTACTTTAGCTATGCTAAGAGATATAAAACAAAGTTGTCTGATTTAACATCATGTAGCAAGACAGCATTTCACTTTTACTTGAGTAGAAGAATATTGAAGCAATGCTACTGTTACTTGGGTACAATTTCTGGCTATGAAGCAATTTCATGAGGGAGTAAATGCAGAGGGGTGGCATGACTGCGAAGGATCCGGGAGACAGAGTGAGAATAAAGCAGCAGATCCATTGTGGTGACCCCAGAGAGACGCAGCTAGAATAGGAAGATGTTGAACTAGTTTTGGGCAAGCTGCTATTGTAGCGTGTTATTGCTTTCAAGGTTTTCTCTCAGCGAGTCAAAGTTTTGACTTTGCACATCAGTGCTGATCTCAAACCATTTCTATCTCCAAGAAGAAAATGATGACCTGATTTGAAGTAGGTAAATTTGCCTATTGGGGTAGGATTCCCCTCTGCCATGCCCTTTGTTGAATGAAGTTGCATTCAAATTAATCAAGCTTTTCAGATCTTGTGGCAAAAATGGTCAAGTAACCATCCTGACAAAAAGGACAGTTTTGGGGATTTTATATATCATTAATTTGAATTTATCATGACAACGATGTATCAAAACTCTTATGACAAGAAATTTATCATGATAAACGATATAATAAATGTTTGGGAATCTTCTTCACATGACATTTATGTATGCATCTTATTGTTTGAACAGATGATCTTGACACTTTCAAATATCTGGAAATTGAATCCAAGAATGCACCAGACTTGTGGAAATCCACAATACTCCACCTGACATGTTGCCTAGTTTTTTTAGAGTCGTCAGTGATGCAACTCAAGGAACTTGTGCGTCTTAATTTTTAAGTTCTGGTGTTGCTTTGCTTTAAATTCTGCATTTCAAACAATAGTTTTTACCTTGATTTCTAACCAAGAATCCCCAGCCCCAGGACAAATATAGAAATCCCACACAAACAGTGTAATCTAATTGGATAAACTTTGCTCTGCGGCAATAGTTTGATTCGGTGCCCAGAACCAGGCATCTCTGCAAAGGGCATGCAGAATGAACATAGTGACATTTCAGAGTGCTTCGCAGTCATTCGTTTATCCCCCATTCCTCTCCTGCTCTCTTTCGCAGCTCCTATGTAAACCAAAAGCTGATCCTAAGCAGCAGAGTGGCTGACTGAGTGCCTGTCTGCCAGACACGCCGACTGTGCCCAGAGGTGGATTAATGTGGTTACTATCGAATCCCTGGGTTAGAATCGATCCACTCATTCGTGGCATGAATGCGGAGGGGGGGATCAGTGCGGCGCAGCCATTCCTGAGTTTGTCTGCACAGATCTTTCTGGGTGCCGTCTGCATGCATGACCTTTTACACCGCGCTCATTTGCTTACTTTGATTTCAATGCGGTGCTCTGAGGTTTATTGTTCTGCTGCTCATTCAGCTTTCCCATTTCAGTTCTTTTTTTTTTTTTTTTATTCCATCTGTGGTTTAAGTCACAGCAAATCGCCTGCCTCCATTTCTATGATGAATGACGAGCTGTTTTCATGATGGGTCTCTTCATTGCCTGGTGGAGCTCCATTAAATCTGCTCTAATTGCATTTTCCTGGCTGATTTAGCCACATGTCTCCAGCACACAGGTCTCATTGAGGTCAAGATTGAATTGGACCCAGGTATATTAGCCTCTAACCAGATAAAATGTACCTGTAACTTTTTTGTGGCATGTCTTCATGTCTGATTTGACTGTGGTAACAGTTCATAGGTGCTTAGGGAAGATTTCGTTTCAATGAGAATCCTTTCTAAGCTTCATAGTGATTTTAGAGCACTACCATGTCCTTAATTAAAAATAGTCCAAAAAAAAAAAAAAATACTAGAAAATGTCTTTCAATCAATTGGATCCACATTTAAGACTCAAAATATTTTTCGTCTTGTTTAGATTTAACATTTTTGCTTAGTTTTTCTTAAAAGATAATAAAACAATATCAAGGAGTATCAGTTAGAAAAAAACAACTTTTTTTTATATTTTACTTAAAAAAATCTAACAGATAACAGACTGCATACAAACCTGAAACAATAGATTTAATCAGTAAAAGCGAAAGCATGCGCATAGATTCTTGACAAATTTAATTCCCCTCACAAGCACCGCCACAAACACACCCTGACCGTGATTGAACTACTGAGTTTTGGCAATCATTATCCTGTCACCGCTGTTGGCCACCGCCTGCCACTTCTCACCTCTGGTCTTCAAATTACTTCCTTCCACTTGTTTCCTGCCCACTTGATGGCTTCTTGTCTCCATGGGTGGGTCTCTTTAAATAAGACCATGCAGTACCATGCAACAGCTTGTGATGGATTGTCCCATTACTCTGGACATTCCCTGCTGCTTGCCTTTTGTTGGACATAGCACACCACAGTGGCTTGTGAGCTGGATCCTTGAATGTGTTTGTATTTGCAGGTAGGTTTTGGTTCACTGTTTATTAAAAGGCCTTACTTGGCTGTTTGTTGTTTTCTAGATGCAGCAGTGTGCTGCTGTTATGACGTTGTTGCGAGTCAAGTTTGCAGAAATATTTATTGTAAATCAATTGGCTGAAAAGTGCAGAAGGCAGCTTGTAAAAATGATGTCGGTATTAATTTTCTCTTGTAGAAGGAGACTTTTCACATTGCTTAGTTAAGTTATGATGAACTGGACTCAGTTCAGTAGTAACAGCATTTCATTCATCTATTCATCTAAACAGTAGTTTTCTAGGCTCAGTAAAGGTGTGGACTAAGTAGCCTGCAATTGCCACCGACACTTTATCTCTAGCATTCAGAGGACTTGTTTTAATGTTTGTCTCATGACAATAGGGGTGTTCTACCATGAATTAGATGCTGTCATACTTTACTCTGAGGTAGAGAAGCAAAGATCGGAATGTTTTTTGCTTTTCTAATTGCAGTTTCCTTCTAAATATTTTCTTACCTCTGACTTGGCATTTTCTGTACTTAGTCAGAACTTCTACACTGAAGTATTGTTACCACCACAACTGAGTAGAGCAGAGAAACGGCATTTATTGATCAGAAGAAGAAAGGTGTTTTTAAGTAAGAGCTTGTCCCTAGTCGAGTCCAAATGAGTAGAAAATCATCCAGTTCTGATCACTGGATGACTTCTCGTGCTTTTCGACTCCAATGTTTCCACTTTGACCAAGTATTTCATATATTGATGACCTTTTGGCCCTATCATCTCTCCATCTGGATTTTCTTTCCCAAGTTTTGCACTAGGTCAGTCTTTCTACATGTTTTCCATCTTCCTCCTACAGCTGAAAGACATTCCCGGTTGGCTCACTGGCTAACATGAATTGCCTTTAGGTATGACAGTGTGTGTGTGTGGTTGTAGGTGGTTGTTTTGTCCATTTTGTGTCTCTGTTTTCTCCCTGATGGACTGCTGACCTGTTCTGGGTGTATGCTGCCTCCCCGCCCATTGAACCGTGAATACGGGGGCCAGCCCATGTCACGACACTGAACAAGATTAAGCGGCTATAGAAAATGGATGGATTAATGTTCATTCTATGTCATTACATCGATGGCCGCCTTCCAGGGCAGCTGTTTATGTATTCTGCACTGTTGACCTCTACCACTGAAGTATTCTTTGTGGGGGAAAAAAATTACTTTTACACAAGTATACTAGACAAAAAGTTAAACTTTCCTGAAATTCCTGTATATCTCTAAGTTGCTCTTTTGCCCAAATGTGACTGAGCTACAAAGTATGTTGAGATAATCTAAATGTCTTTTACAAACCCATAAAATCTAAACAGAATCTGATTCTTTTTTTTCTTTTTTTAATGTTAAGCTGTAAAAAAAATCTACAGCTTAAGAGATCGGCGATCGCTTCCTTCAGGAGACTTGGAGAGTCTTGTAAAATCAATCTACCGATACCGTTCTCGCTGTGTGTCATTGCACGACGTCCAACATGGTGTACATCTAATTGGTACAAATGTAAATACATGAAAACCAAAGAGCAGATGGTCTTGTGCACAGCGGAACTGCGAACTGTAAAAGATAACAGAAGCTTTGGAGTTCAAGGGGACATCTGTGGATACCAAGAGTGTGCTTGTGGTCCAAAAAAATCATAAACACGTTGGCAGAACTCACACTGACAGATGAATTGCATCTCGTCTGAACTTGCCAGGGTGTGCACCGCTGCAGTACAGTAACCGGAGTAGCTGCAAAAGGTAATCATAAGCACAAAAATGTACAAATTTCATTTTTTTCATCAGTTTAGAAATATACAGTGCCTTACAAAAGTACGCATTCCTTACCTTAATTGTACTTTATTATTCAAGCACAATGCTAGGGTAGGACTAAAAATATCTAACCAACCCATACGGACTAATACCAACTGGACCTTTTAACAAAATCAGAATCAGAAATACAAAATATCCATAGGAGGAATTTTCATTTACAAACCTGACACCTGACTTAAAGTAAAAAAAATTATAATGACATCCCTAAATTCCTTGTAATTGTACGTCGAGAAATAGTCCAACAATTTAGGACTATTTTGTCCTAAATTGTTGGACTATTTTGTCACACAGTTTTTCACAACGTGGCGAACCTCGCCCCATGATTGCTTGTGAACGCCTGAGCCTTGCAGGGATTTTCCCTTTATACTCAATCACATCATTTTCCTATTTTTAATTAACCTGTTCAGCTGTAGAATGTCAGTAATAAGTATTTTCTGTTAGCTTTCCTCAACGTTCCCAGTCTTTTATTGCCCCTTTCTCAACTTTTTTGGAACGTGTTTCAGGCATCAAGTTTTAACATGAGTGAATATTTGCAAAACCACAATAAAGTTTGGACATAAAACGCATACTTGCCTTTGTAATGTACTCAATAGAGCATAGGTAGTTTTTATGTTTTATACGTCGCTTGCACTACTTTGACTACTCCCTTGAGTTCTT
This sequence comes from Brachyrhaphis terrabensis, assembly GCA_903067065.1. NCBI lineage: Eukaryota > Metazoa > Chordata > Actinopteri > Cyprinodontiformes > Poeciliidae > Brachyrhaphis > Brachyrhaphis terrabensis. The sequence goes on from CAEGAG010177095.1 coordinate 143,660, forward strand.
CCTCTTATATAATATCTTTATCCACTTCTCATTTAATATTTTACAATACCCCTCTTCCTGATTAAAACATCCAAAAACAGTGCATATATGAGTAATTTGCTAGCAGATGGCTAGGACCATTTATTCCACTGTCGATGTGATACACACACCAAATACACAAACCCTCATTCAAAGCAATGTCACTCCAGCTTTCTGTGCCATTAGTGCCAATTGAAGTTGAACTACAAAGGGATCTCTTTTTTTTTTCTCTCTTCCTTATTCCTGGATCTAAATCAGACCAATTGGACAGACTCTGACAACATCATATAAATGTGGAACAAACCTTGTGAAGCCTGATACAACCCCTGTTTGTGCTTTTCTATTCAAGTGCTGCTACTCTCCTTTCTTATTCCCTCATCTTAAATCTAACAGGAAACACCTCCCTTATTAATTTCATCTAATCAACCAAGCCTAGAGCTGGTATTCCTTTCACTTAAACACACGGGGACCAATCACTTATCACACCCCTTTTAATCAATCCAAGTAGCTGCACCTGCATCCAACACCGCTTCTGGCTCTCAAGGCTGACGCAAACATTAGCTGTGTTTAGGTTCTCACCGTTGCCTTTTTTCTCCACCTGTAGCTTGAATTCTCTTCTGTTGATTAGTTTCTTGATGTACTATCTTTTATTTTATTTTATTTTTCCAAGACATTTAACTAATGTGCAGGGACCCAGCGCTCAGCCTCTTTGTACGCCTGCTGTTATTTCCCAGTTAAAAACATCTTTGATCACTCCACTTGAAAAGGTATGTTAGGGTAAGAAAGCTACTTTCAATACCACCGTGCTGCTACAGGCATAAGTTACTCTTAAAACATTCATATAATCCTCAAGCTATTCTACTGCCTTAAACAAGCTTTTGTCAACAATTAAGATGCATACCTGAATTGTCAATATGAAGTACCCAAGTTTAATAAGGGGGATGTTGGATATTCTCATTTATAAGAAGAATAAAAAGCAACTACAATATAGAGAGAAGTTGTACGAGTATTTAAATGATAGTGCTGCAAATGTGATAGATGAATTTAGTTGCACTTTTAATGGTACGTTTCATTTATTGGAGCGCTTCAGTTGTCCAACCATGAATTAAATGTGATTAAGCACAATGTTTTGATAGCCACACAAAAAGACCTGATTCCTGCCAGACCTTTGGAATAAAAACACACGTCATGATTGGATCTAAGGAAATAAAATAGAGAACAAAACATTGACATCTATCAATCTAAAAAGAGTTACACAGCCATTTGTGAAGCTTTGGGACTCCAGTGAACCACAGTGAGTGTCATTATTCACAAATGGAGAAAAATTGGAAAAGTGGTGAACATTCCCAGGAGCAGCCAGCCAACCAAAAGTACTTCCAGAACACATTAGAGGTTACAAAGAAACCTGGAACCTTCAATATACTGCAGGCCTCACTTGCCTCATTTAAGATAAGCGTTTATGATTCACCAATGTCAAAATCATAACTACTTCTAAGGCTAAAATGACAGGCGAACTGATGCTTCCAAATGAGCCTGGAACGAACCAGCTGTGAAGGAAACGGTGGGGAGACTAAGATTGAACAAATATTTTACTTGAGTAAGTCAAAATATACTTGACTGTTCATTTACGTTCAGAAATGGTGGGAATAATTCCTCCACAACTGCTGGCTAAGTAGCCTAACTTGCTAACTTCACATTCAAAACAATTATGAAAGTGAGTCTCAAATCTTTAAAACAGTGTGTGAAAACAAAATGTAAAGTAGTCATCTTGGCTAAAGGCTAAAAGGTTAAAAAAAAATTTACTTTCACTTCCTGGTTCTTGAAGTCCCTGAATATTTCCCTATATTCTTTCCTTGTCTTTATTTATCGTAGAAAAATCCATAAATATTTTACTTTTTTTCTTGTCCCAATAGTTGTAAACAAATAAATCAGGCTTTGTTAGCTTTTGTTCTTCAACTCAATTGTAAACCTAATTTCAGCGTCTGTGGAAATCTTTGTCAACATATTTTCATCTTTATCTTGTAACATTGCTAGAGCCACTTCTTAGTAATTTAATTCACTTTCGCCGAATGGAAACACTTTATTTTTGCATGTGCACTGCCACTGCTGACTTCATGAAAAACAACCAAACCATCCGACCTATTTATTGTACAATACTTTAAATATTCAAATATTTGTATTTAGCATAAACCTTTAGGTTTCTGTTTTAATTGTTAGATTTTTTTGTGATATTTATGGGTGACCTTGAGATACAAGAGACTGAGTCTAGATTAGCAACTTATCTTCCAGGATAAAATGAGATGTGGCGACTTTAGAGGAAGCTGTAAAGGGCAGGAAAAGACACAGAAACACCCGACAGTTCTAATCTTTCTCTTTACTTTGCAAGCATGAACCTTTAAAATTCAACAATATTTGTCCCCCAAATAGCGTCTTCCATGGACTGTCAGCCTTAAGACTGCCCCTGAACATGTAGATGCTATCAGACACAAGAGAGGCTTGCACATAGAAAAACACACATACAAGCTCTAAAATCCAGTGCACAACCATTTCTCAGATATGAACACTTTGTGCACCCGTCAGCATAGGTATGCCAATACTTGCGCTCACATCAAAAACCCACGCAGACGCACTCACAGGGCCAAGAGAGGTGGAAGAAGAATCCTATCAGCTGTCCACCTACGGAGTGAAAAAGCTGGAACCTTTCCTCATGATAAACATACACACGTTCTTGTTTTCTTAACTGCGGTAACTGCAGAGGTTTGCATCTGACAATAAAACTGCGAGGCCGATGACGTTGCTCTGCACTAATATATTAACCAAAACATGAGGCGTGGTGAATAAGCGGCCCTGCATCATGACTTGATTTAAAAAGTGCATGACTTGAGTTTAAAGCGAGTTTTTGTGTCTGCTCTGCAGGATGGCAGGATGTTTATTCCCACTGTGCAGGTCAAAGGTATGATTTTTTTTTAATATTGGTCTGGAAGAAGGGGGAAATTATAGAGTTGCCCCAAAAATGGCCAAACCTCACTTTGGTTTGGTGTAATGCCAAAATTAAAATTTTCCAATAAACAAATTCTACAAGAAATTAAGTTATTGGTGTCAAGCTGACTTTAGGAGATGTTCTTGCTTCCACAGACTGAAATCAAATAAGGCAATGAGAGGCATTCTGTAGAAATCCCAAACTTAAGACATTTTCGTTATTGTCATGATCCGTGTTTTTCTGTGTTTATTTTCGAGTTCTCTGTGTTTTTCTGTGTGTTTAGTTCAAGTTCTGTGTCTCTGTGCTCTC